>BQNB010169664.1:0-13755 GCA_026074375.1 Tanacetum coccineum | reverse complement strand
TTCTTATTTGTTCTTTCGATTTAGACTTATGTTCTGCTGGATAATTTAAGTTTGGGATTGATTTACTTTTATGTTGGTTCATGCTTTTGCGTGTATGACATTACTTAATAATGCAAGACTCCTTTATCTTGTGTTGGGTATTATTATGACACATAGTGTCCCCCGTAGTTATTTTCTTTTCCTTTTAGTATCTCTATAGTAGACGCCATTGTGTTGTAACGATATCCATGAGGTTGCACCTCGTGCTTCCGCCTTGGCGGGGTGTGACACTATCGATCCTAATGACCAAGAAAAAACAATATTCATATGTAATTTTGGCACATACGCTTATAGGAGAATACCTTTCGGTTTATGTAATGCTCCTGCCACATTTCAAAGATGTATGTTGGCAATCTTTCACGATATGATCGAAGAATCCGTCGAAGTATTCATGGACGATTTCTCCGTCTTTGGAAACTCTTTCGACACATGCCTAAACAACCTTGATAAAATGCTCCAATGTTGTAAAGACGCTCATCTCGTTCTAAACTGGGAAAAATGTCACTTTATGGTCAAAGAAGGAATTGTGCTCGGACACAAGGTGTCCAACGCAGGACTTGAAGTTGACAAAGCAAAAAATCGATGTAATCTCAAAACTTCCACCCCTACTAATATTAAAGGTATTAGAAGCTTTCTCGGACATGTCGGTTTTTACCGACGTTTCATTAAAGACTTCTCGAAAATTGCTCGACCTCTAACTAAACTACTCGAAAAAGACACTCCATTTGAATTCAATGATGAATGTCAAAAAGCATTTGAATTATTGAAAGAGAGACTCACATGTGCTCCTGTGATCGTAAGCCCAAACTGGAATCTTCCGTTTGAACTTATGTGTGATGCAAGTGATTTCGCTGTAGGAGCCGTCTTAGGTCAAAAAGATGGTAAAAACTTTCACCCAATCTACTTCGCAAGCAAAACCCTTAATTCTGCTCAACAAAAATACACAGTAACCGAAAAAGAACTTATGGCTGTAGTTTTTGCATTTGACAAATTCAGATCCTATCTTATTCTCTCAAAAACTATTGTTCATACCGATCATTCAGCTCTAAGGCACTTATTCAAAAAGCAAGATGCTAAACCACGCCTTATCCGATGGATCTTACTTCTACAAGAATTTGACATAGAAATCAAAGATAGAAAAGGTACCGAAAATGTCACGGCCGATCACTTATCCCGATTTGAAAATGATGAAACAAGTGATGATAGTGAAGTCGATGATAACTTTCCCGGAGAAACTTTTATGGAAATCGACATTAATGAACCATGGTTCGCAGACTTTGCAAAATACCTAGTCAGTAATATTATACCAAAAGGAATGACATATCAACAAAAGAACAAATTCTTCTCTGACCTCAAACACTACTTTTGGGAGGAACCTTATCTCTTCAAAGTATGTTCCGACGGTATGATCAGACGTTGTATATCTGGACCAGAAACCTGAACCATTTTAGATCCTGTCACCAGGACCAACATTGTGGACATTATGGACCAACATAATGCTAAAAAAAGTCCTTGATTGGATTTTTACTGGCCTAACCAATCATCCAATGAATGCTCATACTCTATGTTCGCTATGTGAAGCATGTCAAAGGACCAGAAATATATCAAAACATGATGAGATGCCCTTAAATAACATTCATGTATGTGGAAATTTTTTGAATATGGGGTTGACTTTATGGACATCTCCCAAAAACATACAATCTATAAGTTTGAATACATTTAAGTTGCTGTTGATCTACATATCTAATGGCCAAGCTCAAGCTTTACCAACCAATGATGCCCGAGTAGTAGTCGCCTTTCTGAAGAAACTATTCTTCGTTTCGGCAATTGCACAATGCTCCTAATCAGCGACCGATGGTACTCACTTCCTGTAAACAAATACCATAGAAAAAACCATGAAAAGATTATGGAGTTTAATTATAATCGTATTCTCTACATCTTATCACCCTCAACACTAGTGGTCAGGTTGAAAACACAAACAGAGCTCTTAAAAGAATTCTTGAAAAAAACTGTTAAAGACAATCCTGCTATCTAGTCAAGAAAACTTGATGACGCTCGGTGGGCCTTTCGCACTGCTTACAAAACACCTACCAGTACTACACTATACAAACTAATATATGAAAAGAACTGCCACTTACCATTTGAAATTAAACACCGTGCATACTGGGCACTGAAGAATTGTAACCCATATCTCATCGCTACTGGTGAGAAAAGAATGTTTCAGTTACACGAGTTAGATGAACTTAGACACCAAGCTTATGAAAACTCTCGTCTATACAAGGAAAGAACCAAAGTCTGGCATGACATAAAATTAAGAATGAGAAAGGAATTCAAACAAGGAAATAAAGTCCTGCTATTTCACTCAAAGTATAAATTTAAACAACCAAAACTCAGATCCCGATGGTTAGGACCTTATATAGTGAAACATCAATAGCCATCTGGATATGTTGAACTTTATGGAAAAGATGGAAAGACGTTCATAGTCAATGGCCATCGACTTAAACTATATCATGAAAAAAACAATGACCCAAGAGAAGCAGTCACTGCCTTTTTCCCAAACTAATGACTCCCGAAATATGAGTCTAGCTAACGACTCTCTTAAAAATTTAGCGCTTCTCGGGAGGCAACCCGTGCTTTCACTTATGCGTGGAGGAGTTCCTCCTCCATTCTTCTACTAATATTATTTATTTTCTAAAAAAAACCAAATTATTTTCTTTTTGTGCGCTTTTGCATATTTACTCTTATGCAGGTAAATTTAGCTCGAATATATGGAAAATTACGACGTATGCTCAAGATAGCTCTACCTCCGCTATGCATTTCTTTATGTCCCGGGAAGTACCATTTTCCTTTAATTTTCCCTATTTTATCTCTATTATCAGTTATCACATTAAGGGCAATGTTCAACTTAAGTGTGGAGGGGAGCCAAATAGGAAAAATTAATCATATCCCTCTATGTTTGCCCTGTTAAAAATTTTTCTAGCTGATATTTTATGAAAAATCTTAATTATATATGCTTTCAAAAGTAAAAAATGCTCTTAGTAAGGCAAATCCAATCGGATTGACATTATAGCTAGCATACACCAATCCACTAAAATTGTGAGAAATCTAAGCCTTTAGAATATTCGGGTATCCACCTTTGGTACCTAAGATAATTGATGCCTTTAGCTTGTTCGAGTTAAGGTTTGATTGCAGTCATATGTGTCTATTTCGTCGTTACAGATGTGTATGTATGGTCTTTGTCGCCTTTTCTGGAACATTGGTATTGGTTGATAATTATATTTGAGAGAGCCGGTAATTTTGAAGCTCTAGAACTTGTGCTTAATCATCATTTACTAGACCGAAACCTATCACATAAAGTATATCTCGCAAGTTCTTGTTCTTGCATAACGCTCTTTTAAATGTTATGTTGTTGAAGTACCTGAAAATTGATTGAAGAAGTCATGTGCCAAGCCTTAGTATATGAAAAGAAAGTTATATATATATATATATATATATATATATTATATATTATTATATATATATATTTATGTGTGTGTGTGTGTGTTGTGGTGTGTTGTGTGTGTGTGTGTGTGTTATATCGTTCAAGAAATAAAGGTCGTATGTTTGGGAAATATAGATTGAATTCCTCTCTAGTACAAGTTCCACTTCAGCCAGGTTTATGTGTTAAAGTACAAGCCAATGGTATAGCTGTCTAGATTTGTCTGTGTAAATTGAATTGTTCTTCACAAAATCTAATATAAAACCCTTTTCTGAGTGACTGAGTGATCAAACACTATCCTTGTGTAAGGTGCTATGTTATATGTCTATGCCTGAAAAGTTATCTAAAATGCAATCTCTTATAAAAAAATCAAATTTTCTCCACATCACGATAAATAATTTTATTTTCTTGCTTCCATTGCTTGAGGGAAAGCAATAAGCTAAGTGTGGAGGGATTTGATAACGCCTAAATTATACATGTTTTCTATGGCTTTATTTATATATATTTTATCATTTCTCATGAACTTTCGATACTTAATTAAGCTTAAATTGCTTATAGGTTCACTTGAAGACTCTAAAGACCCAAGCTCAAGAATCTATACACTTTGGGAGGCGTAATACAAGAAAAGAAAGTATTCTATAGCCAATCAAGAAGTCCACCGCACTTGTTACATTATGCGCCGCACTTTCCTCTGAAGTTCAAACACCGCCGCACTTACAATATTGTGCGCCACACATTTTCCCAAAGATTGAAGAATTAATGTCCATTAAATGCACCTGCATTAACTCCTCAAAACCGCCGCACTTATTTGTAAGTGCGTTGCACTTCCAGTAAAGTCAATAAATGCTATCGCATTAACTCACCAAGTCTGCCACACTTAATTGTAAGTGCGCCGCACTTGCACCAAAATCTTGCCTATAAATTGAGACAAAATTTCTCAACCAAATCATTCCTCTCACAACCATTTCTTACTACCTATCTCATTTTACACACACATACCTTTCCCCTTTCACCAAAACACCAAGAAATACCTTTTTCCTTGAAGAAAAAGATCTAACGATCAAGAACGAAGAAGTTTTCTTACCTTGTTATTGAAATAATGGAAATTTATGTAATGAGTACTTTTGTCTATGAAATCCTTAGCCATTGAGGGCTAAATCTCTCATGATACTTCGGTGGGAAGTTATTATAATGAATAAGTGTTTTGTATGTTCTTGACCGCTTTAATCCTAAGCTTATGTTACAACCCTATTGTATCCCATCTTATCTATTTTTTGCTTATCAACTTAGATTATATAATCATATCGGTATAGGTCGAAAGACCCGTTATGATCTATGTGGTTTTAAAGATTTGTCTATGGTCTTTAACGTCTTTGTACCGAGAAAGAAAATCCACTTTCGTAAATTGATAAACAAAATAGCTTTTGATTATAATAGTAATGGGATTATCTGAGTGACACATTGGTCCGTTAACTAAATATAAGTCTTAAGGTAACAAGTTGATTTGTGAAAACGTTTTCTGACAAGGAAATCGTTTTATAAAATTAATGCCCATCTCGAGGTCAAATCAATTCCAACACTTTTTAAGTTATTTTTTAACTATCGAAGTATAGTCATTACTTTTTATCATTTGGATAAGAAAGTAAATATTATTATTTTCAAAATTGTTAAAGTCTATTTTCTTTCTGATTATTTGAACACTACTCTAATCCATGTGGATGACTTGGTCTTACCTAAAAAGATTATACTGCATACGTGGGTTATATTTTTACCCGTGTGTTTCCATATAATTATCCGGTATTTTCAGTCTTATAAATTTAAAGCTTTTGAAACACATCAGTAATCCAAGCTTTAAATGATCCAAGCTGGATAGAAGCTATGCAAGAAGATCTTCTGCTATTCAAATTACAACAAGTTTGGACATTGGTGGATTTACCTTATGGCAAGAGGGCCATTAGAACAAAATGGGTGTACAAAAATAAGAAAGATGAGAGAGGAATTGTAATCAGAAACAAGGCAAGGCTGGTTGCATAGGGTTACACTCAAGAAGAAGGAATAGATTATGATGAGGTTTTTGCTCTAGTTGATAGGATTGAAGCAATTAGACTGTTCTTAGCCTATGCCTCCTTCAAAGACTTTGTTGTATACCAGATGGATGTGAAGAGTGTATTTCTGTATGGCAAAATTAAAGAAGAAGTATATGTCTGTTAACCTCCAGGGTTTGAAGATCCAGAGTTCCCTGACAAAGTTTATAAGGTAGAAAAAGCATTATATGGTCTACATCAAGCTCCTAGAGCCTGGTATGAGACTTTATCTACCTATCTATTGGACAATGGATTTTAGAGAGGTCAGATTGATAAGACTTTGTTCATTAAAAGGATCAAAGGTGATATCCTACTAGTTCAAGTATATGTAGATGATATCATTTTTGGATCTACTAAGAAAGTTTTATGCATGTATTTTCTGAAAAGCTAATGTCATCTGATGAAGTGTCCAAATGAGTTCAATGGGTGAGCTCACTTTCTTCTTAAGAATGTAAGTGACACAGAAAGATGATGGGATTTTCATTAGCCAAGACAAGTATGTGGAGGAAATTTTAAAGAAGTTTGGTTTTTCAACTGTGAAGACAGCAAGTACTCCCATGGAGACCTCCAAGCCATTGCTTAAGGATGCAGAAGCTGAAGATGTTGATGTTCACTTATACAGATCAATGATTGGATCATTGATATATTTAACAGCTTCTAGACCTGATATAATGTTTGTTGTATGTGCTTGTGTAAGATTTCAAGTCACACCTAAAGGTTCACATCTTTATGCTATGAAAAGAATCTTTAGATACTTGAAGGGTCAACCTAAACTGGTCCTTTAGGTAACCTAAGACTCCACCATTTGACTTGGAGTTATATAACAGTGACTATGCTGTGCTAGTTTAGACAGGAAATCCACAATAGGAGGTTGTCAATTTCTTAGAAGCAGATTGATTTCATGGCAATGCAAGAAGCAAACTATAGTTGCCACCTCTACTACTGAAGTAGAGTATGTAGCTGCTGCTAGTTGCTGTGGACAGGTCCTCTGGATTCAAAATCAAATGCTAGATTATGGATACAATTCATGATACCAAGATTTTCATTGATTAATGAAAGCACAATCAGCTTAGTGGAATCCAGTCCTGTTTTACTCAAAGGACTATGCACATGAGACAGGACATCATTCATCAGGGATTCAAATGAGAAGAAGTTATTTCAAATGATCAAGATTTCATTACATCATTCACAATGTTGCAGGGACTTAACTCACTAAAGCATTTAATGTTGGCAAATTCTAATATTTGATTGCACGCATTGGAATGCTTAACCTCTGAAGTATTGATTGAAGGGAGATAATTATGAAGTCTTGATTAATGAGAGAATGTATGAAATGAAATAGAACAGCAGCTAAGGATGAAATTCAAGTTTGTGCTGTTAGAGTATCTTACTACTAGTAAGTATTCTTAATGCTGCTAGTTGCTTTTAGTACTGTTGTAAAATTAAAAGAGTTGCATTCCAATCAATCAGTTGGGTGAAGGGTCAGGAAATCCCACTGAATCCTAACACACATCCAAAACTGCTTCTCAACCTAAATCATGAACCAATTAATGTTCCATCTTTATCTTAACTTAAAAAGACTCAAAAACCTAGGAAAGCCAAAAAGGCCACTGAGATATCTCAGTCTAGTAGACCTATTTCCCTACCACCACTCCCCCTCTTGTAACAGATGAGATGCATTAAGTAGGTAGGAAGACATAATAGAAGGGATGCCATTACTGCTCATCAGCTTAGAAGCAGGGTCTATGACCAGGTGGTAACATAAAATATGCCTAAATTTATGGGCAACACTTTAATGAGTCTTTCCTCTGGAACTGATTAGGTAGTGGTCCAGGTGCAGATACATATTGGGGTGCATAAGCTCCAAACTAGTTTGTACGGCTGCATCTAAACAGTCTAATGATCCACCTCTCTCAAGAGTTAACACACTTAGAAGTGGGGAGGACAGCATGAAACTAAAGGAATTGTTAGAATTTTATACCAAACTATCGGAAAGGGCTCTTGATTTGTGATATAAAAACAGATAGAGTGAATTTGTGAGAAAAAAAAAAGAAGAGATAGATGTGAGCTTAAAAAAAAATAGAAAGAGAGTTGTGTGATATAAAAACAGATAGAGTGAATTGGCGAGAAAAAGAAATGAGAGATATTGAGAGATTAAAAACAGAAAGAGATCATGTGAGAATCAAAATTGATGATGGAAATGCTTTTTGGAAAGAAATTAGGGTTAATACTGGTGTCTTAAAGTTAATGCTTAAGCTTAAGTTAATGCTGTTAGGCTTAATTTACTACTGCCCGTATTAGTTTATGCTGCTAGGCATACACTTACTGCTGTTAGGCATAAGTTAATGCTACCAGGCATAAACTCGGCGACGTTGGTTAGTTAATACTATTAGCTTAAACTAATGCTTGCCATGTTTAAAGGTGGGGGGCGGGTTAATGTTGTTGAGGGTGATTTCATAAATACTTCGATTAAGGGTTTCAATCACTCATTCGATTAATTTTACACCTTGATATACTATCTAACCATAAACCCTAACTCAATTTTATCATTCATCATCAAAACCAAAAACAATGTCGACCCTAAGTTTGCTGAAACCTACAATTTGGTTGCGTTTTTTGGAGAAACCAAAAGAAAGTGATGGGTTTAGGAGTATTTATATTTATTTCCTTAATGCAGTTTATGGCGTCCATATACGTTAACGGTTTAATCCAACCATTAATTACTACATGTATATGAACAGTTTGGGATCGCCAAGGCTAAGATCGTTAATGGGGAGCGACAAATACAAGCCCTAGTAGATAAGAAGAAGGTAATCATCACTGAGACTAGTATAAGGAGTGATCTTAAGCTGGATGATGCTGAAGGAATAGATTGTTTACCTACTGCTACAATTTTTGCAGAACTAGAAAGAATGGGGTATGAAAATCTTACTCAAAAGCTTACTTTCTATAAAGCTTATTTTTCATCCTATGGAAATTTCTTAGCATTCCATACTTTAATGCTCTTAGGGGCTAAGATACAGCGTCATCACCTTTACAAGAAATCACAATTCCACGGGCTAAAGACAAAAGGCAAGGCAATAATGGTTGCGCCTGAATGGACCTTTGAAGAAGAAAGATCAAGTTGCTCTTGATGAAGAAATGGCTAGAATCACTTGAAGCTTAGATGCAAGCTAAACTTATAGAGGAAGAGAGGCTTGCAAGGCAAAAGGAAAAAGAAGCCAATATAGCTTTGATTGAATCATGGGATAACACGCAAGCTATGATGGAGGCAGACTTTGAATTAGCTCAGAGGCTATAAGTAGAAGAACAGGGAGAGATAACCATTGAGGAAAGATCAAGATTATTTGTAGAGCTCATGAACAGAAGAAAGAAGCATGGTATGTGCTTAAATACACATACCTTTTTCTAAATAAAACGAGCTTAAATGACCAAAAACGGACTTAAAATGCCAAATATATGCTTGCTTTGTTTTATTTACTGTACAGGTAACGGATATCACAAAAAAGAAAAAACAAGGCAAAAACCAGACAAAACCGAGCACGGGATTGGAAAGAGGGTGGAAAACCGAAGTCAAAGGCGCATGCATCTTAGTAGGCCAACCCAAACCAAGTTAATGAACCAGATTAGCCCATTAACATACAAAACTTAAGCTTAAATAACAAATAAAACCCAAAAATCCAATCCAAACCAACCGGCCTAAACCAAAAGCCTAAAACATAACCCCTTTAAACCTTTTACACCACAGTTCCTGTATTTCTAAACCCATTTAGATCCATAGGGATACACACCAGCAGTCCTAACCTTACTCTCGGTAGTCCCCAAACCCGTAACACCCGTGTTTACCTCGTTATCCTATTTGAAATTACTTTAAAATATTTATGAGAAAGGCGGGAACGGCCCAAACCAAAGCAAAATCACTCTCTCATTGATGTGAATGCCTTTAACATACCCTTTCCACACCATGACATACGCCAGGAGGCACGTGGCAAGCTTGTATTGGCACCAATGACGCGTCAAGGAATTGGGGGAAAGTCAAAGATGCGATTTAATGTTGATTGATCAAGATTGAAAGAAATTTGGAAGAATTGAAGCCCTTAGTTGTCTTTTCCTCACAAAGAGCTCCTCACAAACCCTATAAATAGAGAAGATGATTCACAGTTAGGATATCTAGTTTTGGAGAGTAGTTCTGCTTATTTACAGCTTATTCTTATGTTTTATGTCTTTTAAAATATTGTCATTCTACGTTTCAAAGCATTGTACCATCAAGGATTTTTCAATAAGAAGTAAGTTCTCAATTCTTTTTTACATCTTATTTACTCTTTTGCTTATTGCACTGCTTATTAAATGCTAAAATTGCTTATTCTGTTCTTTTGAATGCTTTTTATATTCATGTCCTTTGGATTGATGTTCATTTAAACTGCTTATTTTTGTTCTAAACTGCTTATTTTAAATGTGCTTAGTTTATGCTTAAGTATTTTTGATATTATTGCTTATTTGTCCTTTAGTATGCTTATGCTTAATCTGTTTCTAATTTTTAAAACCTTTTATAAGTCTGTCATAGCTTAAAATGGATTTTGGAATTTTAAAGGAGTTTTTAAGACAACAGCTACCAAGGTTAAAGCTGATTTACCTAACTCTAGCTTTTTAGCTAACTTTAATAAGCTCATATTAGGTCTTAAGTTCTGTTTTCAAAAGCTCTTTTGGTTTAAATCTAAGTTTTAAGGTTGTGTGTTTCTAGGTCTTTGAATATATGGTTTTAAGAGTTCTTCAATCTGCTTAAATCTGATCTTTGTTTAAAAGTTGTTTTTAGGACTTGTTTAATACCTTATTTTGGTCATGAATGCAATAGAATAGATCTTGTTAAGTCTTCATTTGTTCATTTTGTTTTAAGTCTCAATCTGTCAAGTATAAGTCTCAGTTTTTAAAAAAGTTAAAATCCATTTTTCAATCTAAATTCTAGGTGTGTTTAAGTTTAATTTAAGGTCTGAATTTTCTTGCATAAGTAGTTTGAAGTCTAAACTTCATCTGTTTGAGCTTTTTAAAGTTTTAAGTTTTCATTTAAGTGCTTATTTTTAGGGCTGCTATTTGGTCTTTCTTTAAAAAGTTTAAACCCAAAAATATAAAATCTATCTGAGTCAGCTTATTTAGATAGCATTTTCATAGCTTATAAGTAATTCAAAATGCTTAACTTTTGTTTTTCTAAAAAGCTTATAGTACTAGCTTAATGTGTTTTCACTTTTAGGTTCTAGCTTTTTCATTTGCTAGCTTAAAAATTAGCTTAAATATGCCCTTTTAGTCTGCTTTGTTAACCATTTTAGCCAAACTGCTTATTTGCTCATTTGAGTGTTTAAGCTATTAGTTTTGCTTAATCTATGTTTAGATTTGCTTATTAGGCTAAGATTAAGGTAATAATAGCTTATTTGGCTTTGGTCTGAGTTTATTCAAGCTTATAAGCAAAAGTAGTTTAAGGCTTAAAGTTTTTTTAGTTAAACTGTCTTAAAGCTTTTAGAGTAATTCAGCTTATTTTCTTTGCTCATTTCTAGTCCTTTAAGCTTATTAGGTCTAGGTGAATGGTTGTTTTCAGCTTATTTTCATTTCTAGGTGCTTTTGAGTCTTAAAAGATCGAAACAGTTTTGGTTTGTTTTCAAATTTTAAAAAGCCAAACTATGACTTTCAACTAGCTTATTCCTGACTTATTTTAAGTTTCTTAAAAAGGTACCTTTATTTAAGTTTTTGTAAAACGTTTTAAAAAATAAAAAAAATATAAAAACCAAGGTCCAGGCTCGAACCCTTGACCTCACCCTTTTATACCAACACCTCAACACACATTCTCTTTTACCATCTGTGCCCTTGGGACTTTTCTGAAAGTCTTTGGGTGCAGTTGGTATTTAAGGGGTTTTAGCCTAATAAGCTTATAATCTTATTTGCTTAATAACATCTTATTTATAAGTTGTTTCTCTAAACTCTTATTTTTCTTGCATTTTCCATAGTTTAAAGTATTTTCTAGTAATTTTCCAAAAATTTTAGTATTAGTTTTATATTTTTAATTATTTTTCTTAATTAGAACTGTTTTTAATTCATAATAAATTAAATAAAAGTCAAAAAAATATAATTCTTTTTTTTAAATTTTCTTTTATCATTTAGGACTTTTAAAAATTAAATTTGATTTTCTAGGGTTAAAATTCGAAGTTTTAGGTTTTTAAGTCACGTTTTAAATTCCAATTAACGTTTTTCATGTTTAATGCGTTTTAGCTTTAATTGTTGCTTGTTTTTATCTGTTATTTACTTTAAATTTGTAGAAATTAGAATCCAAAATCAAAAATCTTAATCAATTCAAAATCTCGATCACAAACGTTAACACGAAGTTCAATTCACACCTCGCAAGAACAGAAATGACCCGGGAAATGACTAGAAGGGGTTACTTTCGAAGTCGATACTTCCGGAATTATATTTTATTTGTGAGTTGGTTTGTCGCTTGTTAAAAGTGATTTTCCGGTTCACCTATATTATATATAAATAGACTATTGACCACTATCAATTTTTGGCATCGCTGCCGGGGAGGCTGTGTTACGAATTTTAAGTTATCGTTTGAAGATTGTTTTTTGAAGATCCTTCCTCGAAAGTTATTCTTGTTTTTGTGAATATTTTCATATAAAAAATCCATTTTTTTTAAAAAAACAACAAAAGAAACCATGATGTCAATTGTTAAATCGGCTCACCTTTAGATTAACAAACTATAAGAGAGGTATAAGGAGGGTTGATCCATCGAACTTCGACCCGAAAGGAGAAGGTTTTTAAAATGTTTCGCGCTTACCCGCTCCTCCGCTTCTTTGTGCGTTTTTCTAGAGAGCTACCGTGCACCTTTGACTATCGGTCCCAAAAATATATTTTTTTCTTTTATATTTTTCTTTCATAAAAATCTAAAAATACTCTTCTTAATCCCTTTTGTTTAATTCTAATGTCATCATACCACCAAACATACTCGTGTGAGTTATGTGGGAACGATTTTATTGTCTACAAAATTCACCGAGTTTTTAACAACAATATCTTTGTTGTGAAAACTGCGGGGGTCCTCATGCTGTTTTTTAGTGTCAACCGATGAATCAAAAATCTCTATAATTCTTCAGGTCTTGACGAATTCCAACCCTCGCAGTATTCTGTCGTTCATCAACCTCCTCAAGAGACAAATATGGAAATGTTGCAAGCTAGAGAAAATCTCATGGAAGCTATACAAGATTTTTTAAAGAAGGGTTGATCAAATACCTTCTGAAGAAAAATGTATTGCATTATTGCGAGCTGAGGAGAAATTTCTTAAAGTTAAGCAAGCTTTGGAAAAAAGACAAAATCACCTGCGGCTTTACAAGAATTAGTACTCCTAACTTTATTCATGTCCTTTGAAACTTCTAATGAAAATTAAAACCAAAGTAAGCAGAAGAAAATGGGATAAATAAGCAAGTTCAGAAAAAACAAGAAGAAAAGAGTATTGCAGAATTGCTAGCAGAAGAGCAGGCAGCTACAATTAACTCTTTATATCAAAATCACGATCCCCTACAAAGCTTCATTTACCAGGATGATGATAACGGCAATGACAATTATGACGAGGAGAGTACTATTCCTATGAATGAAATTATTTCTCAACTCCCTTTGTCTATTGCAATCACACCCGTTTTACCAATTGAGGAGCCCGAGGACTCTCTCATAATGGAGGATGAGGATATTAATACTATTCCTGAAAAGGAATCGGACGAAGAAAATGAGTCTAGTGTTGAGAATCTTGTCCATATCCCAAGTGAGTCCGAGGCTACTTCCGCTAATGAAAATGAGTGTGATTTGCCAATTTTTGACGATTCCCCTCTCGACGTTTTTGAAGATGATTGTGTAATTTTCTCTAGACCTCTTTTTGATTCTTATGGTGATTCTACCTCTAGCGAATATTCTAGTGATAACGAGTCAGTTCTTGAGGAGGACGTTTTCTATAATCGTCCTTTTAAATTTGACGTAGAATCCATTTCTAGTGGCGTGAATCCGATTTATGATGAGGTGTTAGAAGATATTGATGGCACTAACTATCTCATTGACTCTATTATCGATTTTTCTCCTAAGATTGATCCTATTCTCGATGAGTTCGCCAGTGAACTCACTCTTATCAAT
>BQNB010169661.1:0-13755 GCA_026074375.1 Tanacetum coccineum | reverse complement strand
ATTGAAGGCCAAACGAGTGGTCCTTGTTCAATAGAGGCAAAAATCATTCTTCCATGAGGTCTATTCAACATATATACAGTTCCATTTGGCTCTTCCAAGAATCATACAAGTGTTTTTCAAACATTGGTGGTTTGTTGTCTCCTCCTGAAAGAAGTGACTTATCGGCAAGAGTCGTCATTGTGGTATCAAAAAGATTACAAATTGATCGATCGGTGGTAGAAAGAAATTGTGTTTGGTTATGTGATTGTTGAGTCTTGAAATGAAACTACACGGGATTTTACAATTCTCGACAAAACCGGGAAAACAAGTGTTTGTTTCACGGGATTTTACAAGTCAAAGAAATAAACCGTATAATTTAGAACTTTGAGTTAATGTGTCTTAAATGGAATTGACTAGTTCGGTTGACAAATAAATTGCCTAGATCGGTTGTCTTGTTCGGTTGACAAAGGGACAAACTAGTTCGGTCCACTTGTTCGGTTGACAAAGAGTTAAACTAGATCGGTTCAGCTGGTTCGGCTATGCTTGTTCGGTTATCTAGTTCGGTTGTCAAACAAATACTAGATCGGCTATTCTTGTTCGGTTGTACTCATTCGGTTCCAACTACTACGAAACTCAAATTTTCAAAACTCAAAAAGACACATTTTTGAATGGTTTTTAGAAAAAATTCTTGTACAACTAGTGTTACTAACCCTATAGGAACAATAAAAATGAAAACTTTAAGGTTTTTACGCCAAAAAATTTTGAATCAAAAATTTTGTTCTTTATAAAGATTTTGAACACAAATCACAAGACAAACACAAAAACTAAACACACCACTCCATGGCTCTTGATACCAATTGAAGAAACATGTAATCTAATGATCTACCAAGAACAAGAGAGAGAGATGTGGGTTATGATGTTTAGTGAGAGAAAGTATATGGAATGGATGAAGTGTTATTACTATGTGGAAAATGGAAAAATGAAACAACCAACCCCTCTCCAAGGCTAGGAGAGGGCTTATATAGTTACATGATGGCCGACCCATGGGCTATGATGGGCTTCCCATGGGCCTTGGGCCGGACTAGATTACTAATCTAATCATTACATAAACTACGAGCTAAGACTATTACAACTTGGAAGTGACCGACACTTTTTGTGTTTCCAAAATCTTTTTATTTTTGATTTATAAAAATTTTGAAAAAGAAAATACAAAAATATATAACCAACAAAAAGAAAATAGAAAAATATAAAACCTAGAAAAACAAAATATAAAATCAAAAAAATTTCAAAAATACCAAAAAAGAATCTTCTCGACATGTCTATGAAATCGAAAACATTTCCGTAACCTAGAAATGTTGATTACATCGACACGGCGGTGTAAATAAGTTCGAGCAAGAGATTCAAATGCTTTTCCAAACATGCATTTCTAAATATTCTTTAATGACTTATGGTACATTCAGTGCATAACACGGTCCCGAATGTTTATAGGGAAGTGTACGCATCCAGGAGCTTATTCTATAAATAGAAGAGAAGTCTTCTATCATTTTTTTTTTAAAAATTCGTTGAAAACAAATTTTCAAAAGAACTTTCAATGTCAACAATGTCTGACAATATTAATAGTTTGTGGTATTTTTTTCCATAAAAAGAGGTATTGTTAAAATTGTGTGTTCAACCACTCCTTCCTCGAATAAGATTTTTAAAGAATTGTTGTACTAAATGTCACATTTTATGTGAAATCATTTCTGAGGGGAGCTTTTTAAAACCAAAGCACTTTTACTGTGTTGGGATACAATTCATACATGTCAATTTTATGTATCCAAACAACTTTATGTGAAATCTAAAATGTGAAACGTTAATATCAATTAATAATAAACATAGTTCACTAAGGCAACTCACTCCGTCTTTACAGTTTGTTGGTGTCATATCAAAATTTCATTCCAATGTTAAGTTTTATAAATATGGTATCCCACATATACTTGAAGGGGACAATCTGAAAAATGAATTCATGCTATAATCTCGTAACATATTTTTTCTCCCCATGGATTTTTTCATGTTAAATTTAATCAATTGTATTCAAATACTAAGTGTTATATTATTTAAAATAAGGGAGAAAATTGTAAATAAAATATGTTATATACGAATGTGATCTTAAGACACTAAGTGTAACTCTTTTCCTTCAGTGTGCTAAAACAATTTCGAATCTCGGAGCACATGTGTAGGGGGGGTATTTGAAAATAACAATGTCAGAAAATGGTTTTATGGTTCGATCTCTATACCCAACAACCTATTAATTTTACGACGATTCTGAAGTCATAAGGTGGTTAGGTTAGGTATAAGTCCTACGATCCAACCAGAACCGGAGGGATCTACCCAAGGACACTCCATAGTTAGAAATAGCAGTCCTTAGGTATGATTGGAGATGAATGTGTATAAGGGAAGAATGCCGACTAAGATTGAGCTATACACTGGAACAATCAAACAAATTTTAGTAAATGAACGTCTTGGTAAGCATTGAAGGGGTTGAAGAATGAAAAAGAAATGTATGGATAAAGGGTGAAAAGAAAGAAGCCCTCCAAACAACTTAGGCAGAAACCGGGTCAATACATAATCTATCAAAATCACAATGATGATTGTTGATATTGAAGACGACATCATGGACCCAGTGATGCAATGCACAACCCTTCCCAGCCATTCGGGTTTCTCTCAAAAGAAACTTGTCTCATTTGTCACGGAGATACACACGTTATCTATTGACATCTCACTCCGAGATTGTTGATATTGAATAGGTGGCAGTCTGCTCCAGCCTCCGATTACTAAAACCAAAGTGCACAAATCGAGTCTAGAGCCAGAAGAGATCAAAGTATAAATCTCATTAGGACACAATGTCAAAATACACTTGTTGAACACCATAAAGTTCACAAGTTGTAACAAAGAGTCCTACGCATTATCCTTGAGATCTTGCCAGAACATCTGAGTGATACTTAAGTATTCACAGTGAAGATGGAAATCCTGCTTGAGCCAACATCAAACAAGCTCTTGGTAGGTGACTTGCAAGATTCTATATGAATCAAGCTTGTGATAACTGGATATCAATTTTGGTCCAGTAAATGAATTGACGACTTAATCAGAAAGATAGTAACTATCTGATTCACTCTTACCGTGTTGTCTGCTTTGAGACGTTCCGGTAATGAGAACTAGCAAGCATGGTGAATCTAATACATCTGTGTTAGAAGATCCTACGCTTTGAGCTGGAAACCCTGTCAAGGAGATTCTTTGAATCTACCTGATCACAGGTATAGTATTTATACTATAAAACGGGAAACCGGAGGTTAATGCAACCGAACTCAAGATGAATGACAAAGCCAAATTCATCTTTTATTGCTAACTGTTTTATTTCAGGATAAGACGACGGTGTTGCAGCCTCATTCCAGCGAAGTCGGATTCATAAACCACATGCTCATACTCAAGCTTTCAAAGTCAATCATTCAACGTCAAGATAGTTGATTCTAATCTTCCCCACCATCAAAGAGCCTCAAAGTCAAATAAAGAATCATCAATTGGGGAGATTGTTATACTTATAATCAAATATGTCAAACAAGAATGTAACAAGTATGAGCATGTTGGTCAAGAGCACAAGTTGATCAAGGAAGTCAAATCAAGATGATTCAAGTCAAGGAGATGATGCAAGATAACGATCTCAAGAATTCAAAGTCAAAAGATAAAGGCTCAAAATCAAGATCACAAAGCATGGATGAACAAAGCCATTACAAACAAGATAAGACCATAACAAGGCAAAGCATAAAAGTCAAACGTCATATCTTCAATGTCATTGGTGGTACAGAGGAGTCTGAAGAAAGAGACCTCAACATTAGGGGAGATTGTTAGCCTTAATTATATTAAGTCAAACAAGAATGTTATCGGTCTGAGAAAGTCAAACTAGATCTTGTATTATAATAGGCTAGTCGGGTTTAACGGACTTGGATTGAATCTAATATTGTCCGTGTTTCGGGCTCAAAGCCCAAGTTAAACCAAGCCCGGCCCGTTTAGAAAGCCCAAGTGCCAAGCTAGCAAGGAATGGGTATAAATAGAACCCTCTCCACACATGAAGAGGGTGTTGGTTACATTTCTATCACTTGTAATCCACCAATTCTCTAATCTAACATTCCTCTCTTTGTTTCTCTCTCTCTACTTTCTCTCTCTAAGTTTTCTTCTTATTTTCTAGCTTATTGGTAAAGGTTAGTGTTATGTAATGGATTAAATTCATAGGATAATAGGATTGACTTTAGTTTGAAACTCGGATGAAGATTACCGAGTTTGATTTTTTATAGAGTTTAATTATTTGCTTAAAGTGCTAATCTGGAAATAATATCATCATACAATGGATCGAGTTTGGTTTTAATAAGTTCATATGAATCATCGATTGTTAAACTCAGTAATAGTCAAAAAAAAATTAAACTCGGAAAGGTCAAATGGTCAAACTCAGTAAGAAGTCAAATGTCAAAACTTAGTTACAGTTTACTTGTGGAAATGTGAAGATGTTTGAGAAAGAAATAATGTTGTTGACTAATGTTTGTGATGCTTAATGTTTGAATGTCTGTGGAACAAAAAGATCAGTTTCTCATGTGTTGTGAAAAACGACAAATAATTTTGGCAAAGAAAACAAGT
Source organism: Tanacetum coccineum (assembly GCA_026074375.1). NCBI lineage: Eukaryota > Viridiplantae > Streptophyta > Magnoliopsida > Asterales > Asteraceae > Tanacetum > Tanacetum coccineum. Next base: position 9,111 of record BQNB010169661.1, on the reverse strand, counting down.
TTTCATGAATTCTAAGTTGTGGGTCATATATGTCTATTCGTAATTGTTTAAGTGGACTAAGTCATGTCCGTTTTAGGCTGTTTTCTACAATGAACAGAATGAGGAGTGAGTGACTTAGTGTCCATTTAATTATTGAATTAGATGTGTTTGTATTCATGGTTTAAGATTCATAACAAAAAGTAAAAGCAAAAGTGTTTTTATAAACTTGAAGTTGTTAATCCAAATCACAACTGTTTAAATGGACTAAGTCATGTCCGGCTTCAGCCGTTTTCTGTAACACCCCCAAATTGGGTCGCAGCGGAATATGGGTCCGGGGCGTGTTACTTTATGGATCAACAACACAAGATATATATAGAACGACCAAAAAGTCGTTTGAAAACGATACATTGGATTTAGAGAAAGGAGTGGTTGAGTTATATTTCGTGAGGACAGAGTATTAACTGCGGATAATAATCACTAAGCACTGCGAAGAGAGATTGAATTATTCTCACCAAACTTGGCATGAAGAGTATGAAGCTAGAGACACTCAAATGTCTTTAAGATGATAAGGATGAGTAACGGATTTGCTTCAAGTATCCTATGTAAATATGTACATACTCAAACCAAAAGGCAAATATAAAGAGAGGTAGGGTGAATAGTTTCATCATCCATCATAGTTAGATCTCTCCAATGAGAGTCTAATAGTTAGCTTATTAGTAGTTAGTTATCTAGATAGTATAGTCGACTGATTAAAGTCGAATAGTGTATTAGTTAGCCTCAAGGATCATTTGATCTTGGAGATATAGTTTATGAATAAAAACCTTGTTCATAACGTTGTTGTTCTTAATTGTTATTCCGCTGCGTGATCAATGTTATGATATCCTAGATGGGCCAAAATGACTATAAGCCTACAATTAGTTTAACAGTTTGGTATCAAGCGGGTTGCTCTTGAATCTAGATGTTAAAGGTGTATTTGAATTCGACTTTATGATGTGAAGAAGTCAAAGTTTTTTGTTTGGTCTATGATTCGATTTATGGTGTTTTTAGGGTTTTTGCGACACTTTTAAAGGATTGTCTTTAAAAAAAAGTGTTCGTATTTGTTTTTGGGAATGAAGCAGAGATAATTAAAACCCTAATTCTGCTCTTTACATATATGGCTGCCAAAGTGACATTTTAGTGACTGAAAAAGTGTCACTAAAAAAAGAAAAAAAAAGACGACTATGATTATTTGGTGTTTGTATGTGTTATAGATCTGTTCGTGTACAGCAGTTATAGTGTTCATTTTCAGATGGATTGGCTGCTGAGTGGGTTCATAATTATGTGCGACATTGGAAGATGCTGTTGGTAGGCGTACAGGTTATGGTTTGATGATCGTGTTGATTTGATTTGGCAGCAGGTTATATGGTGTTTATTCTAATATTACATCAGCAGGTTGCGAAGGTGTGTTTTACAAAGAAACAGCAGGTATGTATTAATCCTTGGTTTGATTCTGGTAAGTACTCATATTGGTTGACGTCACAAGAGTTTGGATTGTGATTCTATACGTAGATTATGGGAATAGTTGGTATCAATTCCAAATAATGAGATAAGATCTGCTTTAAATAAGAATTTCCTGATTTTTAGGGATTGTGTTTGATCCTAGTATAACTTCCATATATACTGATTCATGGTTATTAAATGTGAAGTTAATATTGCTATCAATTTTGAGTTAGTACTGTCCATAAGATAAAACTTAGTAATAGCGCATAAAAGATTTTTAGTACTTGCTCATGGTATTCGTTACTGTATGGATTAAAACTGGTCATAAGAAGACATTTTAATTACTGGTCGCAATTCGTGGTTAATACTGACTGCTACTTTTCATGTTAATCCTGCCAAGGTTAAAGTTTAACTATAGTTATATATGTTTAATACTGGTGGTTGCGACAGTACAGTGACAGATCTTGTGTCACTAATGGGTATGGGAGGAAGGAGCATGGGCCTTTGAAACAGTTTTGCAATAGATTTGTGACAAGTTAGTGACATGATAGTGACAGCTTTGGGACAGAAAAAGTGTTGCTATTTGGTTTGAATGTTAATTCTGCTAGCATTACTCAGTTAAGTCTGCTAGGCTTATGGTTAATTCTGCTAGCTTTGTCTGATATGGGATAACACGGACGCATTTGGATCTTGAAACAATGATGAAATACGTGGCTCTTTTTGGATTAATTTTGAAGAACAATTGGTTATAGCCTATTTAATGTGTAGTTGGGTTTCACAGGTGCGTGGTCCTTATCATAATCTTAAAAGTAAGTTTTTGCAGGGCTATGACTTTTAAAGATAACTTGTTTGTGCTTATTGTTGGGATGAAGACTTGATGATCTAAAGCAAAGGTTGTACGAAGTATCTACCTTATGATGCTTATATGTACATTTGCTATCACTTTAAGGAGTTAGCATTGTGTGCTCAGTGTTCATTTTATATAGGATAAATGAGATTTGGTCAGAGATTGCGATCAACTTAATTGGTCTTGGGAAAGTTTACGTCATGTGGAATATGCAAAGACATAAGACACAAGTTGGGAAATTCCTACTTCTTCAACATATGGGTATACCTCATTATTCTTCATCAATAATTCTACTTAGAGCCTACTGAGTTTGAGATTGAAGAGAGGATAGCATACTTTCAGGGAAGCTTATTTGTTAATATGTTTAACCATCTACATGTACCACTTAAGGGGAAGTGTTCACAATGAGGAGCAATTTGATCTACAAGAAGACCCTATTATATTATTACAAAAAGGGGAAGAAGACGATATGGTTTGCTAGCTTATTAAAGTGGTGACATGTACCAGAAATCTTATTTCAAGGGAAGCTTGAAGATTGTTTCATGACATGAAGAATGTTTTGTAATACAAATAGAGGAAATATGTTGGATTTGAGATTTGATAATTACAAAACCACATATGAAGAAAAAAAGAAAGATGAAACAACAAGGACTTAATGTGCAATATTAAGATCCCAGAGGCATTTTCATAAATCAATCTAAATATGCTAAAGAGATTTTAAAGAAATTTGATCTTCATAACAGTGACCCCGTTGACACTCTCATGGTGGAGCGGACAAAACTAGATGAGGACCTCTCATGCATCCTTGTTGACCAGACTCGATATCGGGGTATGGTTAGATGCCTGATGTATCTCACAGCCAGTATACCAGACTTGGTATTTGTTGTGTGCATGTGTGCTGGATATCAATCTAAGCCCACTAAAAAGCACATGGAAGCAGTTAAGCGAATCTTTCAGTATATACAAGGAACCAATAACATGGGGCTTTGGTATCTGAAAGACATTGCCATGGCACTAACAGCATATGCAGATGCAGATCATGCAGGTTTTCAAGACACTCAAAGAAGCACATCTGGCAGTGCTCAGTTACTTGGTGATAAGTTAGTAAGCTGGTCATCAAAGAAGCAAACTAGCACGTCCATCTCTTCAACAAAGGCTAAATACATAGCTATGTCTGGATGCTGTGCCCAAATCCTATGGATGAGGTCTCAATTGTCTGATTATGGCTTTGCATATAATCATGTCCCTTTATATTCTGACAACAAGAGTGCCATTTCCCTCTGCTGCACCAACGTCCAGCACTCCAAGGCTAAGCACATCGACATCAGACATTATTTCATTCGAGAACAAGTAGAGAAGGGAGTGGTTGAGTTATATTTCATGAGGATAGAGTATCAACTAGCAGATATATTCACTAAGGCACTACCGAGAGAGAGATTTGAATTTATTCTCCCAAGGCTTGGCATGGAGAGTATGAAGCCAGAGACACTCAAATGTCTTCAGGATGATAAGGATGATAAGGATGAGTAACGGATTTGCTTCAAGTATCCTATGTAAATATGTGAATACTCAAACCAAAAAGCAAATACAAAAATATAAAGCGAACAAAAACCATAAATATCAAAAAATTGAAAATACCAAAAATAGTTTTTCAAGACATGTCTTCCATTTATCGATAACATTTACAGACCTAGAAATGTCATTCAATAATGATACAGGTCTTTCAATGAAGCTCGAACGGAAGTTTAAACTTTTCAAATCATGTCTTTATGGCTTTCAGTTATTTCAGACTGTATCCCGGTTTTCAAATTACGGAAAGCATGTCGCCAAAAAGACGGTTGTTCCTAACAACGGGTGATTAAGTTCTCCTGGGCATGGATTACTTTATATCCATGCAACCTCGATCTAATGTACGCTTTAGTGCATTATTTCTTGATTAAGAAGAGAAGTCTTCTTTTTATCCAAATAATTCTCCGTCTATGATTCTTCAGAAAATTTATTGTGTTTCAAATGGTGGAAATGTATTGTTTGAAAATCAATCAAACTTGAATTTCTCAAAATTTGACACTCAATCAACGACTACAACTCTTTGAATAGAAAACGGGTCATTGATTGAGGGGGAGAGTATTTTTTTTTCAAATTTATTACATCTAACGGGCATTGTCTACACATCGTATAAATAATTAAGAAAGGTTTTGTATCTAACGGGGCTACATTTTGAGGGGGAGTTAACTCAAAAAGCTAAAGTTGTCATTTATGTGCAAATATAGGGTCTTATGTGTAAATTCCTAGTTGATTCCTAGATTTTAAAACCTTAAGGACCAGTTGTGCCATTTATGCAATTTAATTAAACCCTTAGTATCTCTTACAGCCTAAATGGAAATAAAAAGAGTAAGTGAGGGACCATTTTTTCATAAGCTGAATCTTGTACTTTGGTATAAATGACCCTTGCGTGTTGACTTGGTCAAAACACCAGTCAAGCCATCTCACCTTTTCTCTCAACCCAAAACGCAACATCTTTTGCGATTTGCTTGATTTGTGGTCAACTGTGTGTTTTCGTGATTAGGTAATGATTAGTTATTGATCTATATCATTCGTATAATCTTTATCTATATAATCGTGGCTTAAATCTCATTAAATCTCTCGTTGTGTAGATTTTCGTGCTTTTCCATCACTCAATTCTTGGTTAGTGTTTCCATTTGACTTTTGAGTGCTGGGTTAGCTTTAGATAACTCACATGATGCTTAGTTGATGCCTTAATTGTTTCCCCAATAGCTAAGTTAAGGACCGTGTGAGTTTCGAATAAAGTTTGACTTTTTGAGACAAAAACATGGACGTATGATGTTTGTAATGGGCGTTTGTTGTTGTTAAATTGGTTAGTGAGTATCATATAATGTTTATCATGATCTAGTTTTACCTAGGATGCCTTGGTTTGGAAGTTGAAATCTGCGAATAAGATGTGTTCTTGATTGCGTTTTGATAGATGTTCTTGGTTGTGTTTTGGTGAGTGTTCTTGTCTGCGTTTTGCCTAGTTAGTGATGGTTGAGTTTTGCTATGTGAATATGAGTTGCGATTTGAATATTAAATGTTCAACAGGTCAAAACGCAAGTCATTGCGTTTTGCTATGAAGACCTTTAAAAATATTAAAATATTAAAACCCTCATTTCGAAATTTTTTCAAATGATTGCGTTTTGCCTATTTTGAATATTATATTGCCTGCGTTTTGCCTGTTGCGGTTTGCTTCTTGCAATTTGGATAGATTGCGTTTTGCTTGACTGCGTTTTGATTATTTTGTATATCATATTCATTGCGTTTTGATTGACTGCGTTTTGTGTATTTCTTAGAAAATATACATTGCGTTTTGTGTGATTGCGTTTTGCTAACCAAATGCGTTTTGTCCCATTGCGTTTTGCCTAGTATGCTTTAACCCCTGCGTTTTGTCTAGTATCGCTTGACAATTGCGATTTGGTCATTGTGTTTTGGTCATTGCATTTTGTCTCCTCTTCCATGAGTTAACTTTCGTTGACTCAAGAGTTGACAACATCTGTTGATCTCCACTATAATATAATCTAGGTGTCCTCTTCCTGGATCTAATCCATAATTGATTAACTCCTGAGCATCCGCTCACATCTAACATCTCATTTTCTGTATATACGTCTTTCTGTGAATGTGACTGTGCAGATACAATGGCTGGTATTAATGTTAATGCTCCTGCTGAACAAGCACCTGCTATGGCACCACCAACTCATACTGATGATCAAATCATGCCTCACATCAGATGGGTGCTTGTAGGAAAAAGCAACTGCTATTTGGACGTTGAAAGGTCGCAAAGCAATCCAATCTACAAGATTGCGGTGGACATTCTGAAGAATACCAACTTCTTCATTGCTTTCATTGCTTCCTCGATAAAATTGCCGTGTGTTACAGGTGTCAACTAGATGAGCAATGGTTCAATCTCACCAAAGTCACACTCAAAGACACACTCTAGATCACACCAGTCGACACCAACAATCCATTTTCTTCACCTCTAACTCCTGATGCTCTTAACAAATTTGTCAACGATCTGGGTTACCCGAAAGTTGTCAGAACCTTATCTGATGTTGTGACTAATGACATGTTTCTACCATGGAGAGCACTCACAACAATCATTAATTTGTGTCTTACGGGAAAGACTTCAGGGTTTGAAAGACCAAGGGCTCTAGTGTTGCAGATTCTTTGGGGCGTCGTCAATCGAGCCCATATAGATTATGCAGAAAGGATGTGGGAAGAATTCACCCAATCCATCCACACATTCATCGAAGACAAAAAGAATCTAGCACAACATACTCAGGGAAAGAAGAAATCCAACCTTATTGTGATCCCGAGTGTTAGGTTCACCAAGCTGATCATCTATTACTTACAAAGCAAGCACAAGTTCCACCCGAGACCAGGTTCTCCACTTCATTTGCCTAATGAAGAGCATGTTCTTGGATATCTTAATTTTAGCGCTAAGGGAACTAAACGAGAAGTCTTTGGGATGCTTATTCCGAATGATCTTATTACTGATGACATTCGAGGTGAACAATACTACAATGCTTACCTGGAGAAAGTAGCTAAGCATCAAAGATATCTTGCTGGTGAAGAAGTTAGTGATCCTGACTCTCCTGCACCTAAACCTGCTAAGGCTACCAAACCTAAAGCAGCGAAGCAATCTAATCCCTTAGCACCTAAAGCAGCACCAATCACAAAACCTGCAACAGCTAAGGCCTCCAAGTCTCAACAACCCAAACCTGCACATGCCAAGCCTCAAGAGAAGAAACGAAAGCTGGTTATGGAGACATCTAAGGCACCATCTTCAGCCAAACGATCTAAAGCTGGTAAGGTGACAAAGAAGCGACAGCCAAAGAGCTCCTTACAGTTGATTGATGAAGTTATTGATGAAGGTGTTCTAGATAAGGAACCATTGTATGGTGATGAAGAGGCTGATACACAAAGGGAAATTGAAGAAATCTTAAAGGAAGTCCATGGTGCGCATCGAGGTCCACTTCCTCATGTAGTGTTCAGGGAACCCGACTCTGGGAAATTTCAACCACTTCTAGAGATTTAGGGTAAGGGGAAAGAGAAAGTAAGGGTTGAACAAGTTGCGCAAGTTTTACTCAACCTTCAGACTCCAAAGAAAAAGAGCCCTGCAGATCAGTACATCTTTCAGAGGCGCACTTCTACACAAACTGAACCCTCAGGTCATGATGAATCTTCTTTATTGTATGCGGAACTTGGTCTGACTGACAGTGAGACGGAATCCGATCAGGAAGTGCTTCCTGTGATCCAAAGTGGAGCTCAAGATGAAGGCCAGGCTGGACCAAACCCTGGTATACAAGATGAAGGCCAGGCTGAATCAAACCCTGGTGATGTTGCAGTGTCTCAACATCAATCAAGTCATGCTGTTCATGCTGGACCAAACCTTGAACACATGGACTCTGAGGTCACTGATACTTCAATTCAACAAAACCCTGAGCAAATAGATGAAGAGTTCACTACAACGGCTTACCCAAATGTTCAGGAGAACCTTAAACTCCCAACTGAAGATCAAGTAAAACTTGAAGAACCTGCAAGCTCCATTGGAACCCTGTCTTCTCTATAAAATCTTGACAAGGAACTCAGCTTCGCCGATCAGTTCCTTGTGGAGAAGTCACAGGAAGACGAACCTGGGAAAACCAATACTGAATCAGAGGTTCAGTCAATGGTCACCGTTCCCATTCATTAAGATACCTCTTCTGTCCCTCTAATGACCACACCGGTTATTGATCTCACAGTCTCTCAACCAGTCTTCATAACGATTCAAGCACCACTACCAACATCAACAGCAACTGTCACAACAATCACAACAACAACATCTCTTCCACCAATACCACCTCAACCACAACAAGGCTCCTCAGATTCGATCTTAATCCAGCGCATTGGTGAACTTGAACAACATATGGCGGATATGGTGGAGGCAAACCAAGCCCTGGAGGAAAGATTAGACAAACAAGGGAACATGCTGTACAATTTAGAGAATCTTGATATTCCCCATAAGGTGAGCAAAGCAGTGGACGAAATCGTCACTGATGCTGTTGACTGGGCTATTCAAGCTCCTCTCAGGGATCGCTTCAGAGACTTGCCAGAAGCCGACATGAAAGAGATTCTTCACCACCGCATGTGGGAATCCAATTCCTACCAAGCTCATGAAGATCACAAGATGCTATACGAAGCTCTGGAGAAGTCAATGGCCCGTGATCACACTGACCAACTCCTAACTGATTTGGCTGAAGCACGAAGAAATAAGAAAAAGAGACATGATTCACCGAAAACACCGCCTGGGTCTCCACCTCATCAGCCACCTCCTCCTCCACCACCAGCAGGTTCATCTGGAACTCCATGAGCTTCTGAAGCTTTTGGATCATCTCAATTGCCTCCTCCTCCTCTACCTCCATCCACCAACCAGAGTGATCAGTCGAAAAGCACAGCTGCTCCAAGCTCTTCAAAGACAGCGGCTTCAGTTGAATATATGGCTTAGACGACTACTGACTCAAGACTCAAGCCGTCAGTTTCATTAATTCTTGAAGATCTACATATGGATGCTGATTCGGCTCTTGATGAACAGGTCTATTCATCTTATGATAAAGATATCGGGCATGATCACATTCCTAAGGTGAATTTAAAACAAGATTGGTGGAAGCCACTATCTGAGGAAGATAGACCTGTTACACCAGAACCTGCCTGGTTTATTCCATCATCTGACCTGCCTATACCAGTGAACAACTGGGCATCTGCTCTGACATCTACCT
>BQNB010169660.1:0-13756 GCA_026074375.1 Tanacetum coccineum | reverse complement strand
TTAAAAATCTTTTGAGAATTTATATAAAAGCTTTTGAAAAGGTTCTATAAATCAAAGTGCTCTGATACCACTTGTTGGTCCCTTTGAATGTGATATATGGTTTATCAAGTTAAAGTAATCACATTCCATGACAACAAAGTAAGTTTTAAACAGATGAATGTAAACAATATATTGAACAAGTTTAAAACACACAGAAGTAACTTTTCAACGTATAGGTTCTTATTAGAATCAAATAAAGAATCTATGACACACCTTGCTTGCAGAATAACAAGGTGGTTGAATGACAATTAGGGTGTGGTCTGCTTCCAACTTAAACTCCAACCAAAATTATAAGTTTAAGAAAACAAACTATTTGACTAGAACTGAAGCTTCAGCTTCAGCAGTTCTGTTCAGTTTGTTTGAGAGATAAATGCTCTTTAATGTGTTTCACATTAATTAGAAGAGATAACATTTACTCTTTACATCTCTTTCCTTTTATAGACAAAGGATTTGGGTTTACAAGTTTAACTTAGGACACATGGCATGCATTAGATGGGTGGTTTAGATATCATTTAATGCATGCATGCTAAAAGGTACTAGGTACAGTGCGTTAGGGAAAGTAGTTGTACTTCTACACCAACTTTAGAATTATACTTTCCCAAGGAGATTTGCTTTATTCCTTTTGACATAAAGCAATCTTTTTCCCGCCTTGTAAACCTTCTAGAAGAGAAACATTTTGTTTCAGCTTCTAAGAGAAGATCGACATCGTTTAGCTTGGAATTGTCAACCAAGCTGAACTGAAGCTCTTGCTAAGGTCTTCTTCAGTTTCTGAAGCGCTACATAAACTAAAGTGAAGATACTACTTGATCTTCTAAGTACCTGAAGAGCTGAAGCTGAAGTGTCTTCGGCGAATACAAGCTAAATTATCTTTAGCTTGTTTATACTTAGGTGATTTTATGTTTAAATCTAATGAGAGACTGAATGGCTCATCAACTGACCCAATAGTATGATATGTTTAAAGTGGTAAAGAAACCAAAGTTATTGAAAAGTCCACATGAACAAATTGAATTAGGGGAATGGTAATATGTTTGAGAAAGTGATTCAGTGTCAAGAAAAGTTAAAAGAAGCCCAAATTCATATGGAAAAATTCCCTTATGATGCACATATTAAAGCTATTGAAGCTGAGTGTTTGACAAAGTACACGGAAGCCTCTAAGGATGAAGAAAAGTTGTTTTTTCAAATGGCTAAAATTGAATGGTTACGTAAAGGAGACAAGAATAGAAAGTATTTCCACAAAGTATTAAAGAGTAAAAGAAATCAAAATAGAATTTTAAGTGTCTGCAATATAGACAAAAAAAGTTTTGAGGGGAAAGAAGTGGCTGATCAGTTTGTTTCCCATTTTATGAGGTTCTTGAGCCCTAACATGAATGGTGTCCCTATCCAAGACTCTATTGGTCTGCTTTCAAAAGATTATTCGAGGAAGAGGCTACAAACATGGTGATAGCAGCGACTGACAAGGAAATTAAAGAGGCCATGTTTGGTATTGGGGAAGAGAAAGCTCATGGTCTAGATGGGTATTCAGCTGTCTTTAAACATGCATGAAATGTGGTTGGTGATGATGTTTGCAAGGCCATTAAAGAATTATTTACGATTAGGAAGTTATTAGGTAATGTCAATGCTACCCTAATATCTTTAGTGCCTAAAATCCAACATCTAAACAAGGTTTCTGATTTTAGGCCTATTTCTTGCTGCAATATTTTATACAAGTGCATCAGCAAAATCTTAACAAACATAATACAAGAAAGTCTCCATCAGCTAGTAAATGTGAACCAGCGTGATTTTGTTCCTGGTAGGGCTATTCAAGATAATCTACTACTAACTCAAGAATTACTGAAAGGTTATAAATGTAAAATTAGAGTTAAAAGGTGCTCTTTGAAGATTGATATTTCAAACGCATATGCTACAGTCAACTAGAACTTTATGGAACACATCCTTAAACAGTTTGGTTTTCATACAAAAATGGTGCAAGGGATTATGACTTGTGTATCTAGTGTTGCCTTTTATGTCTACATAAATGGAAAAAGGCATGGATATTTCAATAGTGGGAGGGACTTAAGACAAGGGGATCCTGTGTCCTCATACCTTTTCACTCTAATAATGGAAGTACTCTCTCTTATGATTGCTTGTAAATTTGAGCAGTGTAGTAATTTTAAGTTTCATAAGGGTTGCAAAGAGATAAGGATAACCCATTCATCTTTTGTTCATGATTTATTAGTCCTAAGCCATAGCGATGCAAATTCTGTTAAAGTCATTTAAAGATGATCTCATGAAATTTAGCTATTTTCTTTAGTAGTGTCGATATGGGAGAGAGACAGAGGATATTGGAGATTATGCCTTTCAAGATTGGTACCCTTCCTGTCAAGTATTTGGGTATTCCTATTCTAACAAAAAAGGTGGGCATAAATGATTGTAAGCAGCTGGTTGATAAAGTAAGGAATAAGGTAAACGACTTGAAAAATTAATCCATTTCCTCTGTAGGAAGACTACAACTAATTGCCTTATTCCTCTCTTTAATGCAGAATTATTAGGCTTCTGTTATAATGCTTCAAAGGGAAATTATGAAATAAATTAATAGCATTCTCAAAGATTTCTTGTGGTGTCAAAGAAAACTGGGAAGGGGTAAGGCTGAAGTTGCTTGGAGTTCTGTGTGTAGCCTTGAGAGTGAATGAGGTCTGAGGTTGAAACGATTAAGCCCATGAGATGAAGTTTATTGATGAAACACATTTAGAATATTTCTAGTAGAAAGGATAGTTTATGGGTGAAATAGGTGGACATTTATGAAATTATAAGCCAAGAGTTTTTGCCAACTAAATTAAGAAACTGCTGATAGCAGTACTTGGAAAGCTTTGCTGTGTTTGAGGAGTAAAATAAGGCCTTTCATTATGTCTATAATTGGTAATGGTAAGAAAACTTCAATATGGCATGATCAATGGTTTGAATAGGGTCTATTGAGTGAATTTATTACTAGCAGAATCTTATATGATGCAAGGTTGGATAACAATTGTAGTGTGGCTGACATGATTAGTAATAATGAATGGAAATGGCTATTTGATTGGCAAGAAATTCTGCCTGAAATTATTCATATTCCTATTCATAAGTTGAAGATTGAAAAAGAAAATGTGGTTAAGTGGAAAAATAAACAGAATAAACTTGTGGATTACTCTATTAAAAGCACCTGGATTGATCTGATGACTACAAGGCCTACAATGAACAGGTGGAAAGTTATTTGGTTTCCTTAGTGTAATCCTAGAAGTTCCTTCATTTTATGGATGACAGTGAAGAGGAAGTTACCTACTCAAGAGATAATGCTGAAATTGTATGTTAGACAATTTCTTTGTCTTATATGCCAAACAACACATGATTCCCATGAGCACTTGTTCTTTAACTATGAGTTCTCTAAAAAGATTTAGGATGTGATGAAGAGGAAAATAAATGTTAGTAATCTGGCTAATGAATGGGATGATATTGTGAATACCATTACAAATATACCTTGTACAAAATCTGTATGGAGTGTGTTAAGGAGAATAATATTAGCCACTACAGTGTAGTTTATATGGAAAGAAAGGAATGATATGATGTTTAACAATGGGAAGAAGAATGCTGAGGAAACCCAAAAAGGCATTATTGACAATATTAAACTTCAATTGGTGTGTCTAACTATGAAGAATTCTTCTCTAGTAAGGACTGTGGAAGCCGAATGGAATGTAAAATTTCATTTCAGCAAATGATCAGGGTAGCTGTTTTGTAGTCTGTTTAGATTGGGATAATACAGTTGATGGGATGTTACTATTATATTGTTGTTGGTGTTTGGATGGGCTTCTGTCATATGGATGATGCCTTGTATGGATGCCAAATCCACGTTAACTTATGTGAGGAGAGGTACAAATAGAGTATGGATTTGCCTTCATAAAGGAAATCTAGTTTTTTTTTAGAAGTAACAAGATCGACACTATAGATGATGCCTTCTATAGATGGCTTGCTTTTTGATTACTCTAAGAGGAGGATGATGTAGAGTGATGAAGAGTAGGCCTTCACAAAGGAAATGCAGTCCTTGTGTTTGGTCTTTAGTGATCATGAGGCCTATTTGGCAATGTGGCTAAGGGGTTATTCGGTTTTTGCTTAATGTCTTTTTTGGTAACAAATCTTTTCACAAAAGGATATTTGAGATGTTTCTTTTTAACTTATTCCAAATGAAAGTCCTTAATGTGAAAGGGTAGCACAACCTACCCCCTCTCTATTAAGACAAACTTAAAAAAATATCCTCAAATAATCTTTCTTCCATTTCACTCTTCAACGTATCATCACCCACTTTGGTACCTTGCCTACAGCTCCTATCTTGTTGATGACTTTTCGATCAGTGAAGTTTCTGCCGACGCCTTTCTTGCCGGATCTTCACTGTCCTCATTATTTGCTACCTTTGTCATCAATGGAGGAAATACGAGTACGAATAAGATGTACCAACTACAAATCAAGTTTTGTTTTCAAGATCCACAATTACCACCATGTTGCCAATATATAAGGTTTATTGCAAATTCAACCTTTTGACTAATGATTATGTTTATTCGTCAACCTGATATTGATGTGCACACTATTGGTGAATTTAGAAGAATTGTAAAGGATTTATTTTTTATATTAGTATTTGATTGCAAAATGGTGCTGATTTGGTGGTTGTTTGTGTGTTTTCATGCCAATAGATCTGGGCATTTTTTATTATGGAGAACGCGAATTCATTTGTACCCGCCCCACCCAACGGACTAAGCACTAAAAACAATCACAATTTTGTTGTCCAACATTTTCTACAACAAGACATGTTATCTAATCAAGAATCTGTTTCCAAAAGGGTTAAAAAAATAAACATGACCTAAGGCTCGACGGAGTAACTGACGAACTCACCATTCAAGGTGAGAGTGACTCTCATTTCCTTATGCCGCCCCTCCAAACTCACGCGTGAGTTGGAGTGTGAGTGGTGAGCCACTCACCACTGGTGAGTGGTAACTCACTTGAGACCCACATATTTTTTATCTGTTTTATATTAAAAAAAAACTTTTTAAAAAAAAATATGTGTAAGGTGAGTTTGGTATGAAAGGTGAGTGTTAAAACGGTTGAAAGGTGAGTGGTAAAGTTGGAGAGAGAAAGCTGATGTGGCGCTGAGGTGTAAGGTGAGTTTCCTCTCCTTACTCCATCCAGCCTAAGTATGGTCTACACTGGATTCATGCTTATTTCATTGTTAGTGCATAAACTGTAGTGATTTCTAGTGAAAATGTGAAATACATGAAATTGAGTATCCTCAATAGTTTTGTCCTCTTTTTGTTTGCTTATAGAATGAATTTGTCTAGTTTTGATTAGTAAGCATGTTCACTATACCATTTTTAATTCTCTCATGTAACTTTTAAAGTTTCTGATTAGTAATATATTTCATATTTTCGAAAAAAAACTTTATTTAGTAAAGTGACTAGCTTTGCAACACAAATTTACTTATTAACTTAACTCTTTTAGTTAGTTACCACTTTACCAAGTTCCCAATCTCTTGTACTTTTGTCGTGGCATGCACAACATATATATTTAAATAAGATCTTAATTTGTGTAGACGTATGTCCTCATAGACCAATGGCATCGCTAATTGTATTAGCTATTTGTTGTATTGTGCTCAAGGTTATAAATAGCGTGAAGCGTGGCGTAGCGGTATAGCCAAGCCTCAAGCTTTAGCGTGAGGCGTTGCGTCATAGCGTTTTTAAGGCGTGACTCAAGGCGGTAAAAAATATTTATAGAGTGGTCAATATTAGTTAGTTACTAGGCTTAAAATTGAGTAACGGAGTTACTAAGCCCGAATCACATACAACCCAAAGCATAAATACTTGTAAATAAGCTCAAATCCATGAAATTTTTTAAAGTTTATAAAAAATCACGCTATAGCGTGCTATAGCCCGCTTTATGGCGCCTTATTGCACGCCACGCCTCAAGATGACGCCTTGGCCTGTTTCGTAACGTGGAGGCCACGCCTCGCGCTATGGCGCCGCTATAGCGCGCTATTTAGAACCTTGATTGTGCTGTAGAAAAATCTAATCTGGTCACTTTATTAAACTCAAATCTCAATTTGATTAAAAAAACACAAGAACTGTCAGTTAAAATAAACAAACCAAATCCACCACTGCTACTCAAGTGTGCATCAATTATCTAAATGATAATTATTCTATTACAATGATCAGAAACAAGAAACAAGATAAAGATGATCTAACAAAGAATTAGAGTTACAATATTTGAGAGAGAAAATCGATAGATATAAGAAAGGGAAAGAAGTAGAGATGACAAAAAAAGATTGGGTGAAAGGTTATTTTATAGGCCTTGGCCCAGAAATAGGGAATCAACATATGGCAGGAACAGCCCTCCAACTATCCAGCAATTTTCAAACATCTCTTGAACCTTAAACAAACTAAAACATAAGAATAGAAAATGACAACATCAGTCTCTCAAGTTATTTACTAGGATTTTAGACTATATTTTCAACACGTGCACATAATTTCATCGTTACTTTGATAAACTCTATATTTCTTTACATATATTAGTTTCATTATTATATTTTTATTGAAAAAAATATAATTGTTATACATTTAATTTGTAACTACAGAATAAATGTTTTCTCGCTCAGTGCAACACGCTACCTATTAAAATCTTTTTCATTAACTATATAGCTTTGTAGTTTGGACATAATGACGATAAGTCTATCAAATGAAAATTTTAAAATAATATGCTATGAAGATTTTATACACTTCGCGGCTCTATTTAGAAGAGCCATCGAGCAAAATGAAATGGTCTGTATATGTGTCGTGTCACGGCTTAACAAGGTAAGTCACGGCTAGTATATATGTAAGATAGGCGTGCCGCGGTCTCTTTGGCCGCGTCTCGAGGAAGCAAAATAGTGTGTCTATGGTATTTGTTATTGTCTCTTTGTTTTTTTATATTTGGATGGCCGTTAATGTTAGAGCATCTACAATGCATCAAGTCTTAAAGACTTGATGCATTTAATGAACATCACATTTATTAACTAGGCTTTTACAAAAGACTTGGTGTGTACCAAGTCTTTGTAAAAAATCTTACCAAAAAGCCTTGAATGCAATGCAAAAAACCTATCAAAAAGCTTTTTTCAACAGTGAAATTTTTTTAAAAGACTTTTCCCATTGTGAATGCTCTTAGAGCATCCACAATACATAAAACTTGAAAAGCTTTTTGCTAGTTTTATAAAGCTTTTGGAATAGCTTTTTTGCATTGTAGCATGAGGTTTTACAAAAGCTTTTTACAAATGACTTGGCCAACACAAAGCTTTTGCAAAAAGCTATTAGCCATTATTGGCTTATACATTAAAGACATTAAATGCAAAAAGTCATAAAGACTTGTTTGCATTGTGAATGCTCTTAGGCTGGATGGAGTGGTGGTGAGAAACCCACCTGACACGTCAACGCCACATCAACTTTCTCTCTTCAAATAAAACTCACCTTTCAACCGTAATAAGAACTCACCTTACTACTAAAACTCACCTTTCATTAAAATACCCACTTTATATAAAATATAACCCACTAAATACCCACACACACTCGCAACCAATTAATATATACTTAATAAAAAAGAAACGGGCCCACTTTTTTAAACTCACCGTGAGGTGAGTATCTCACTTATTAGCCAAAAAATTAAGCGAAACTCACCTTGATAATGTTAACTCACCTAGGTGAGTTTTGCCACCGGCGTGGCACTCGCGCGCAAGTGGGAAACTCACCTACTAGGTGAGTTTGCACCCACTCCGTCCAGCTGTACGGAGTAGTAGCTTTCTATCAAGTAACAACAACAAAAAAGAAAAAAAACCAAAGATTTTCCTATGTACGGAATATCCAAAAGAGCGTACGACCAAGACTTCAATTCCAATTTTGCTTCTGTACAAGCTAGAGAGTCCACTATATACGGCAGGGGCAAAAAAATTTTTTAACAATAGGAACAAAATACGAAAGAAAAAACTAAAATCGAAATTATAAATAGAGTATATATACTACATATAAAACATTTTAGACCCTCTCTCTTATTAAATGCAATCCAATTTTTTAAGTAATACAAAATTTAATGCATGATGTACAACATTTTATGCAAAGATCAAAATTCTGCACACATCCTTCATTCTTCATTAAATGCACATATTTTTAAGTAATACAAATTCTTATGCATGTTGTACAACATTTTATGCAAACAATAAAATTCTGTCACACACCTCTCTCTTCATTCAATGCAAAAAAATTAAGTAATACAAGGATTGATACACATTGTACAATCTTTAATGCAAACAACAAAGAGTTAAAATTTAATAATACAAATATTCATGCAATATGTACAATTAACCAATTTACAACACACACTTATTGACTGGTCAACACATTTAATGTTATTATTAAAACACACATTATTAATTAATGTAATTTTTTAAAACACCCTTAAAATGAAAAGTACATGTTATTATACGCATTGTACAAACTAATAAAACACACAAAGTTTTATACAATTTATATGCTAATACATATAGTTTTGAAAGCCGGACTGGGCTAACAGGTTCAACCGAGAACATGAGTGGTCACCGGTTCGGATAGCAAATAAAAAATGTCTGAAAACGAACCGGAGAGAAGTGACTGTTAATTTGACGAATATAATTATTAAGTTTAAGGCTCTATAACGAGCCATTATATGTTCAAAATGAGTTAGTGAGAATGAGATATCGAGTCTCGAAGAAGGGTGGTTGGAATGGAGGGAAAAATAGTTGAAGTTATGACTTGTGTTTGAAATCTCACTCTTAAATGGGCTGTTATGTTTTGCTTTAATGAGTTATAACAACAAACTCATGACTCTTAAATGACTATTATGTTTTGCTTTAATAAGTTATAATAGCAAATTAATGAGTCATTAACCAATATTGATTGCCCCATTACACCATATGTTACAATATACATCCACAACCCATCCAACCGAAAAATCAAACCAACTACACACGCCGAATCCCCCGAACCCAGCGACAATCCCAAACAAAGTAAGCACCAAAACCCCCTCAATAACACCACAACCAAGTCCATACCATTTACTGCCAACTCCCCCAAACCCGCAGATACCAAACACCTACCAAACACACAGCGAAATAAGATACGAGCACCCAATCAAACGTTTAACCAGCAATCTTATACGTCTCAGAAGGCAGCGAACTATTTCTGTAGATCAATAACCAGACTATATTTTAACAATCCGACTGAACAACAGCCTTTATGACTTAAAATCTTGGGAAACAACGACACGAATCTATTATAAGGGAAATCGTGTAAACACAAGCCATTCGTGACATGGGCCTTTTACATCTTTCTATATCTTACCATATATTTAATCTTTCATATAAATTGCCAGACTTCTATCTCTGCTACTACCCCATTCTGATAAAAATTGTCGTGAACCGGGCTGATCGCGGGTTATTTATTTTTTTTTCTAAGATTAATACAGGTTACCCGCCGCAGCAAACGCGCGGGTACCCTACTAATTATTTACTTAGAGAAAGAATGCGATTTATAATGATTCTAAAGTGTTCATTTATTGGGTTTTTCTATATAGTGAGTGGGGGCAATTATGAGTTTTGAGGGGGGCAGCTTTGCAAAAAAAGTTCAAAATTAAAAAAAAAATTACGCTAAATTCTTATCTTTTTCGACAAGCCATGAGGGGCACCGGCTCCCATACTCATCTTTCAACAAAAACAAAAATGTGATATCTATCACCTTTTACAATTCTAGGAACTTATTGTTAATTAAATTTACTCACATAATGTACTGTTTCTTGACCAAAAACCGTAACCTGCAGCATGACCTTAGATTTTTTCACGTCAATTCATTTGCATGTTTTAAAGTTTTAAAGTGTAACGTTTTTCTTCATTATTAAGTTGCTAGTGTTGTCCTTCAAAATTTTAAAATTCTCACAAGCGACGTTTAAATCCCATGGAAACTTTAAAAACTCTTTTAGAAAGGGAAACTTTCATTTCTGTAACCAAGATAACATTTATTTTCATGTTAACTCAATTTTGTAACATACAAGTCATTCAGACCCGTGCAATGCACACGAGTTATATCCAATTGTTTATTTCGTAATGTTTGTGTGAGTTGGGGAGGTGTGAGTATGCTGATACATGTAATTGAAACGTGACGCTTAATGTTACTCTTTCAAAATAAGTTTTAAAAACATGAATCCGTTTCATCAATGTAATAGAAATCTGTTAGTTAAAATGCCATGTTACTACGCACAGGTTAAAAGTTTTTCTTGTATATGTGATATGAAAATTAATATACGAGTTTCGTTTTTTGTTTTTTAGTTGATAGGATTGCCATTTGACCAAACGGGCGTTAAATTTCTGTATTAAGTTAGATCACTTACTGAATATGGGGGGCCAATTACATCATTTTAAGTCTATAGGAAACCATAAAATGAATTATGTAACTAATTTATAATTTATTTATATTTATTTGTATGTTTTTATTTATTTATTTATGTATCTTAGTGTAAATTTATTTATATTTATTTATTTATTTTATTTGATCTTTTGTTATGTTAATGGTATGACTTATGTAGTTGAGGGGTCTTTTATGGTAATTGTTAAATTTTGAGAGGTTTTTGTTGTCTTTTGGGGAAGATTTCCTTCAACACTAAGTTAATGAGTTCTGCATGTATTGAGTATCGACGGCGTAACGTTTCTATACACCATCATGGTTGTTGACCTTCCATTTGCATCATTAATTTCTTTGTGGTGTGGTTATTTAAATGTTAGCCATCTCACCATAACTTCACAACAACTCAACCCTAGATCTAAATATTTCTCTTAATATTTCTTTAATGGCATCTTTCAGTTCTTCAACTGTAATCTCTGACCGTGCTTTGTCTAAGCTTATGGACTTGAGTGGTAAGACCAAGATACCCCAATGCATGAAGTTCTTTTTTATGCAACATATCGCTGAAGAAAAAGCATTTGCCAACTTGCTTCGTGATCAGTGTGAGGATGTTTGGAGGCACCTAACTAAGTTGCATGTGATGAATCGTGAAATGGAGGCTATAGAAGACTGTTTGGTTGTTTTTGATAGTTTGGAGTGTTTGAGGGAGACTCGGCAAAGGGAAACAATAAGCTTGCCTCTTTGATAAGGTTGTTGGATCAAGTTAAGTATGGTATTCATGAGAAGGAAGGGCATGCGGATATTATGGATTTAAGTGATTAGGTCTTCATAGCCAAAGAGTATGTAGTTGGTTTTGTTTTGTTGATGATGGGATTTAGTGTCTTTTGTATCCCATAAATGTAATGTTTATGTTTTGAATTTGTAAATTCTCTTTCCACTTATAATGAAATTTATTATATTATGTGTTTTATGGTTTTCATGTTCTTATTCTTTTCGTTGGCTCAAAAGGGTATGAGCGACCAACGTCCGTTACATAAGTGTTGTTTGCTCTGACAACATTAAAACAATGAATACGTTAGCGAAAGGGTTGGTTATTGTATAAGTATGGTTTAGTTTTGTTGTCTTTTTTAATTATAGCTATGACTAAATCCTCCAGTAGTTTTCTGGATTGAAAATCCGGAAAGCAATATCACAAAGATATAGTTCCGGTATGCCTTCTAATATTATGTTAGATATTAATATGGTGTTTGGTATTGTTTTTTATTTGTTGGATCACTTTCAAAACACTAATGTTAATGTGTATGCTTTTGCACTTACGGGTTGGATTAGAATCCTTATAGTAGATTATGTGGTAACTCTTGTGGTTTTAGAATCCTTATAGTAGATTACGTGGTAACCGTTATGGTCCTTGTGTGTACTTGTGTGGCCTATGCAACAGATGGAAGTGTTTGGTTTCTAATTTGTGCAGATTAAGTAGTGTTTGGATTTGGGTTTTGCAGCTTTCAAAATTGTGATTGGTTTGCCTTGTCCAAAGAGATCGCGATTAAAGTTCCATTTAGAACGGCTTTGCCGGTATATGAGTTTTGCATCTTCAGCCATTATTAGATTTCGGTTTCACAGCTGCTAAAACTGTAACCTGCATTAGGTAGCGAGTCTGATGGATTTCAAATGGAGGAGACTGTGGAGAACTCGTCGACTATCAACAAACTCTAAATTGTTGTACTGAGCAAAAGGTCGGTCATTGTATAAATGGTTCAGGTTTGTTGTGGTTTTGAATTATAGCTATTACTAAATGCTTGAGTAGTTTTGTGGATTAAAAAGGCAGAAAGCAAGATCATGGAGATATGGTTATGGTATGTCTTCTAATATTATGTCAGATATGAAGTGGTGTTTGGCATTGTCTTTTATTATATCTGATACTTCGTATTTAATAGTCAAGTAATGCGTCTGCTTTTGCCCCTACATGTTGGATTAAAAGCCTTATAGCAGAGTATGGGGTACCTCTTATGGTCCTTGTGTGGAATTCCGTGTCTTATGCACTAGCTGGGAGTTTTCTAACGGGAATACCACGCTGTCTTTTTAGCCCAAACCCATGGTCTCCCGGTGCATACCACAACTGTAGGGTTATCAAGTCAAATCTTTCTCCTGGTGTAGTTTGGAATGGATTTGCCGATTTATGAGTATTGTGGCTTAAGGTGTGTTTGGATTTGGGTTTGACAGCTTCCATAATTGGAACATGTATTATGTAGTAAGTATGCTGGATTTCAAACAAAGGAGGTTGTTGAGAAGTCATCGGCTATGAACAGTCTATAAATTGCTGTATTGTGAGACCAAGGTAATATTACACAAATATTATCGCCTACTGTAACAAAACTCTCTAGTTGGATCAATTTTAAAACACTTGGGTAGTTAGGAATTTTGTAATCTGTCGTTCAGCCGACAACATATATTTTTAAGTAGTGCGGTTTGTATGAACCAAACTTATTGTATATTGAATTTGGAGTACGTGTTTTTATCCTATAGTTTTGATCATTTAAGTGTTTGTTGGTTTGTACTTTTGCTCTAATATTTTCATGATCAAGAAAGTAAATAGTGTGTTGTTTTATATGTCGTGAGTTAGCTAAAAAGTATAAACGAATAGGAATCCACGTGATTTATATCGATAAGAATGTAAAGGTTTAATGGTTGTGTTTAATTTGGTTGTTGTTAAGTTAGCCATATCTAACATTTTTAACATTGCACATCAATGAGGTTGTGTTTAATGTTGTTGATGTTAAGTTAACCATGCTTCTATGTCTTAACACTTTAGCTGTGAAGTTAAAAATTATGTTATGCTTAATGTTGTTCATAGGTATGCATACTTCTATAGCTTATCCTCATTAAAGGTCCGAATCTAAGAGTTAATTCGTGCTAATTATTGTTAGCCTAAGGGTTCCTGTATATTGAAGATAATTGCATAAAGTTATGAATACGTTACCAAGGGTTAAAATATAGCTAAGTATATGTGTTTCCAATTCAGGCTATTTCCCAAAATGCTTAACTACGTTTGTATTGTCATTTGTTAAAAACTTTTAAGAAAAGATATAGATTCTTGTCATTGTAACACAAAATGCATTACTTCAAACGCATAGTTGTTTGTACACACAACTTTTTTATTTCATCGTACATAGGTACCCCGTTAATAATATTTGTACATAGATGAATATGTTGTTATCACACGTAACTTAAATGTCCTTCTTGTATATGTTATATCAAAACTGATATATCAGTCT
>BQNB010169659.1:0-13756 GCA_026074375.1 Tanacetum coccineum | reverse complement strand
GTACGGATGTGGATATTATAAACGGGTGCGGGTACGGGTACACTAAAACCCGCCCCGAACCTGACCCGTTGCCATCCCTAGTGTTAACTTCACATATACAAGACATGTGCTAAAGAATGTGAGTGAAGAAAAGAGGGTGCAACTAAAAGTCATCCATGTGCTAAAGAATGTAAAAATGGTGCAAATAAAATCAAATAAAATAAATGGAGGTAGTAGCATATTATTGCACCAAGATGTCTTAATAATTGTAAAGAATGGAGCTTGTAGCCCATTATTGAAGATCATATTTTTGAATTTAAACTCTTAGGCCAATGGATGGACAATAGCTAGTTATGACAACCTTAGAATACTTTAGACTATTTGTTTTTTTTGTTTTTTATTAACAACTATTAAATGTGTATCCTGTATCCCATGTCTATTGGTATGTGCTTAATTACACATACCTTTTACCTTTAAAAAACGAGCTAAAATAACCAAAAACGGACTTAAAATGCCAAATATATGCTTGTTTTGCTAATTGTATTGTGCAGGAACGGATATTTAAGAAAAGGACAAAAAACAAAGCCAAAACGACAAAACCGGACTCGAAATGGAAAAGAGTGTGAAAGACAAAGTTAAATCGAAGCTGAAAAGTCAACTGGTCAAAGTCAAAGTCAACCCAAGTCAACCCCGACAAATCCAAAAGTCAACATGTGAAGAAATATAAGTTTGAGGGTTAAAATTGCCAAAACCCTAAACTTATATTTAAAGAGGAAAAGAGAAAAGAAAAGAGAAGGGCCAAACTGTCAATAAGGGAAAGGTATACCACAAGGGCCAAAGCTGCCAAGTCCCCTAAACTTGTACACGCAAGGACTTGTGGTGCTATTTGTTATATAACCCTCAGGGGGTGTTCTTGCCAAGTTTTCAAAGTTAATACATAACAAGGACGTGTGGTGCAACACCTCTTATCACATTTAGGGACCAAAAGTGGCAAAACCCTAAAACCTTTTGCCTGTTATACTCAAACAGTTTTTCCCGCCTTTTTTCCCCCCAACACAACTCACGGGTTAGTAACCCCGTTTTTACCCTGTAAACTATCACCACCACCATGGGTAATCACTTCCCCCCTCCTCCACTAACTTTCCCACCAAAAGAGAAGCCTTGCCATGTTGGCAATCTCCTAATTTCCCATAAAAGTAGCCGAACCAATGGCTAAGATGGTTTTAAAAGAAGCACAAGGACTATGGATGGCTTGGATTTACTCATCGAAGTCTCTCACAAAAGAAACACAAGAAGAAGAAGCTGAAGACATAGCTTATAGTATAAATAGGGTCTTAGTGATGGTTGAAAGAGAGTAGTAGATTATTTAGTTAATTAATTTTAAATTCAGCAAAATTTATGTTTGTTTAGGCTTATTTACAGCTTATTTAAAGTTCTTTGTACCCTTTTTATCAATTAATGAAGTATTGGAGTTTTTAAGAATTTCTACCCGTTTTAAATTGTTACCATTCAAGTGCTTAAATTTCCTTCTTATGTACTAAAAAACTCTCTAAACAGCTTATTGATAAGCTAAACTCACTTAACAAGTCAAAGAGCTAAGAAAAAATTGGACTCATACTTGAAAATTTCACTCAATTTACCACAGCTTATTGAATTGGATGATAAGCCAAATTTGGAAGGGCTTATGGACATTACCAGCTTATTTTCAATAAGCTGGAGCTTGTAGATTAAGCTTTTGACAGCTTATTTGCCCTTGTTTAGAGCAAAGGGCCTTGTAAGTTCTCTTTTTCCATTTTTAAGTCATTTTTGGCATTAGCTTATTCTCAGCTTATTTCAGTGCTTAATTCTTGTTGATTTCTGCTTATTTATGCATTTTGAGCTTATTTGGCTTACTGTTTGCAAGTTTCCTAGCTTAATTCACCTTTTAAAGTGTTAAAAGCCATTTGACAGAATTTAAAGGGGTGTTTGGGATAACATGGAAAATGGGTCAAAAATGTTCTTGGTTTGGGTTGAGGTCATTTAGTTAGCTTTAGCTTAAGCTTTTAAGCTCATTTAAGTTGTTTCAAAAGTTTTTAAGGTTCAAAATTGTTTTTCAACACTTTTTAAAACCATTTTCAAAACTGTGACTTTTTAAAAAAAGGCCACAAGTGCTTATATTCATAAGCACTTGGATTTTGAGTTAAGGTTCACAAAAGTGTGTGTTTTGTGTGTCAAAACAAGCTGTGACAAACACCTTTGGTCTTTTGACTTGTTAAGTCAAATACCACAAAGTTTATAGTGGCAGTTTTTTTTTTAAATCCAAAAGCCTTTTTCACCTAACAAATTCAGCAAGCTAAAATGGTTTTTAAAAGCTAAAAATTGGTGCACAAGCCCATTTGCTAGAGTACTCCATCTGTTTGAGCTTATTTTCTTATTTAGAGCTTATTTGACAGCTTTTTAAAAGCTGTCAAATAAGCTTAACTTAAAAAGAAAAGTGAAAACAGCTAAAGTATTCTAGCTAAACAACTTGTGCACAAATTTTGACATTCTAAAACTCATAAAAACTTGCTGAATTTGTTAGGTGAAAAAGGCTTTTGGATTTTAAAAACTGCCACTAAAAACTTTGTGGTTTTTGACTTAACAAGTCAAAAGACCAAAGGTGTTTGTCACAGCTTGTTTTGACACACAAAACACACACTTTTGTGAACCTTAACTCAAAATCCAAGTGCTTATGAATATAAGCACTTGTGGCCTTTTTTTTAAAAAGTCACAGTTTTGAAAATGGTTTTAAAAAGTGTTGAAAAACAATTTTGAACCTTAAAAACTTTTGAAACAGCTTAAATGAGCTTAAAAGCTTAAGCTAAAACTAACTAAATGACCCTAACCCAAACACAAAACCACTTTGACCCGTTTTAAGAGTTGACCCAAACACCCCTTTAATATTTGAAAATGACTTTTTTAAACCTATAAAAGCTACTATAAACTGAAATTTTAGAAGACAAGTAATGCTTAAGCTATTTAAGGCAATAAAAAGATAAAATGTAAAACAAATAAGCACTTTAAATGACAATAAGCTAATGACAGTTTAAGCTATTTTTGGCAGTTTTAAGTAACTTGCATAAAAAATGACATGAAAAGCTCTAACAAGCATTCATACACACTAACAAATATAATAACAATAATAAGCTAAGAAAATAAGCTAAATAAGCTTATTGCTACAGTAATAAGCAAAAATTGAAAGAAAAGGTACCTTTGACCCTTTGCTAAAAAGGATGGTTGGGGACCTAATTAAGCTCTAAATTCCTACCCTTAGCTTATAAATAAGCTAAAACTAAGCTGAAAACCCAATAAGCCATCCATATTTGCTTATTCATCCATGCTTTTTCCAACAGTACCTTCTATTTTCTTGAATTTTCTTTAAAGTTTGGTGAAAATATTTATAAGACAGATTATGAGATAGCTTAAATGAAAACTTAAAAGATTTTAATAACACTTGACACTTAGAACATAAGTAAAAAACTTCACTAAATTTTCATTAAACAAGAACTCAAGTACAAAGAACTTTAAACTTTTAAAAACTTAACTTAAAACTAAAATGCTACTTGTAAAGCTAACTTAAACTAACTTAAAAAAACTACATGGCCACACTGGCTGTTACAAAGCTTTTAAATAGGAAAAAATTCGACTAAGGCTTGTGTCTTCTTTTTGTCTTCTTCCACTTGTGGCCAACATGGCAAGGCTTCTCTTTTGGTGGGAAAGTTAGTGGAGGAGGGGGAAGTGATTACCCATGGTGGTGGTGATAGTTTACAGGGTAAAAACGGGGTTGTAAACCCGTGAGTTGTTTTTGGGGGGAAAACAATGGCGGGAAAAACTGTTTGAGTATAACAGGCAACAAGTTTTAGGGTTTTGCCACTTTTGGCCCCTCAAGGTGTTATGCTTGATTGCATCCATGGTCCTTGTGTTGTTATAACTTTTGGGGACTTGGCAAATTAAGTCCCCAAGAGTTATAACAACAATTGCATCACTCGTCCTTGGTGGCTATAAGTTTTAGGGCTTGACAGTTTTTGGCCCTCGGAGTACAACTTTGCAAAAATGGCAGTTTGGCCCTTCTCTTCTTTTCTCCTCTTTTCTTCTTTAAATATAAGTTTAGGGATTTACAATTTCAGTCCCTAAACTTATATTTCTTTGACTTTTGGCCTCGGGGTTGACTTGGGTTGACTTTGACATGTTGACTTTTCTGTTGACTTTTTGACTTGATTGACTTTTCGGCTTCGATTTGGCTTTGTCTTTCATAGTCTTTTCCATTCCGAGTCCGGTTTTGTCGTTTTGGCTTTGTTTTTCGTCCTTTTCTTAAATATTCGTTCCTGCATAATACAATTAGCAAAACAAGCATATATTTGGCATTTTAAGTCCGTTTCTGGTTATTTTAGCTCTTTTTTAAAGGTAAAAGGTATGTGTAATTAAGCACATACCAATAGCCATGAGAGCTCATTTAATTTATTTAAGTATTTTTTTATTTATTTATTCGTGTCAGGCCGAACCCAATTTAAATATTCTATTTTTATAAAATTTAGCGAGTCGGGTTAAAGTTTAGGGCCGAGTTTAAAAAAAAGTGTAATGTTTAACAAAAAAAATTAGGCCGGCGCCCTTCCCCCTTTTGCTTTTGATTTTTGGCAGCCAAGCCCACACAACAACACCCATATTTTTTTTACAACATCAAGCCCATTCATACTTTTATAAACTTTACATTAATTATAAAACCCAAGCCCACTTCCTTTTTTTTAACAACCGAGCAAACAAGCACACCCTTTCTTTTTTTATATAAGTCGAAACTTACACACACACCCCTAAATTATATCGCTAAAAATATATCTGCTTCTCCCTTCTTCTTCTTCCTGTTCGAGTAAACAGTAACAATAATCACCAATTGAGCCCTCAAATCTTCATCAAAACCACTCAATCATATACCAAATTGCTCATAAAAATACCCTTAATTTTTCCCCTCAAAAAAATTAAACATGCAAGAAGGTTTTGTAATCTTCCATTTTCTTCCACGACACGTACCTAGAACATATAATAGCAAATATAATTGATTAAGTACCAAAAGTTCACGAGAAATGATCAAATAAATGCAAATAACGCCACCGAAAACATGTATAATTTAGGCGTTATCACTGCCCAATGTGAAACCAAATGCTGAATCTGTATAAAAAAATTGACATTAAGTGTTAGTGTTGAATGTGTTACTTTGGGGTATATTTATCTCTATTGGGTCATATACTCGATACTAATGAATTTAACTTAAACAGAAAGAAGTATTAAATTTGTCAACCCGGATGACACCGGCCCATATTTGACAAGCCGGTTATTTATTAATTTAGTTTGAAATTTTTAACAATACATCACTTACGTTAGTCCAACCCAATAACTAGCTGTATGAAAGGATTAATCGTTCTGAGCTCAACCGAGTAACTAGCATGCCCATATTATGTGGGTCAATTTGTATGATAATCTGCTACGGCCAATATAGTAAAACCAAAACCATTTTCTAGCCGAACACGATTCAAACGGTTAGATGTGAATAAAAGCTTAAACATTTATAGACACAAAGTGCTTTGAGTCAACCTGACCTTGCCCATTTTAACCCATTTTGGCATGTTACCCAACCCACATGACCCACCCATTTTTTCACTCATAGGTTAAAGGTTATATAAACTTAACTTTCATCAATAATGCAACTTACCAGGGCAGAAGCATCAGAAAGAATCTTTTTGAGATGAATAAAAGCAAAATTGGCAGCAACTTCATCTGAAAGTTTCTCGATGTCTTTTTCCACCTGTCCTGCATGCATATAAACTAGGACAACACCAAATTTGACATATAAAATAACCACCGCACTACAAAGCGCCCCACTCGACAAAAAACCAATGCTAGAAACTTGACAATGCACTTCTTTCACAAGCCGCAAATCCTTCATCCTCACATAAACCATCACAACACCCGTAAAACTAAACTTATTAACTCCACCCCCACCCTCTTAAACTCCTTAAATAACTCACCCCTACCCTCCTAAACGCTGTCTTATTAATGTGTTATATAAACCTCTTAATTACTTGTGAAACAACACGACGTTGCTGAGGATCCATGTTTTACATGGTCAATGTATGAGGTAAGGTATTTATTAATATCCTGATTTGAAAAACACTAAAAAACATGATGATAAATAAACAAGCAAAAACTTTACCTGGGAAAGGAATACACTCAACGCAACTCTATGCAATTCAGCATTAGAAAGATTCATAGCCAATTGATCCATTCGTGGCTCGATTCCAAGAGGCCTCATGACATCCAAAATAAACTCACAATGCATATATCTAGGATATCTTTTACTATATTATTTGAATGTGACACGTTGTGCCTTCTTTCACAACATTCTGTCAAGAACTAGGACACATAAGTGCCGTACACGACTCTCACCAGATACACATAGCTACTTTTTGCATAGATCTATAAGATCTATTTGACCTGCTATATATCAGCATCCAGTTATTCTAGTAACATGCTTGTAAAATTTTGTCTTTGGACACGCTTGATGATACAAAATCTCAAACGTAAACACTTCAATATCATGTTTAGACACCAACTAATCCAATTTATATTAGGTTCAACAAGCAACAAGAACATAAAGTTATTATCAGGCCTTAAATGCATATAATTGAAATTAATCTTAAGAATATGACCCTGATAGCGATAAAAGGGGTATTTGTAGACATTTAAGTTATAATAAAACATTGAGTTTATTAGTCATATTACCATGTCAATGGTGTACTCTTGGTCCCCCACGACAAGCGAACATGTTCCTTCTTCTATAACTATCAACCCATCTTCGTTTGCGCTACTAAAGTGCTTACATGGCTTCACAACAAATTCAACTTCACCTCTTTCTTTAGATCCTAAACTTACTCTCTTATAGGAACAAACTAATTTAGTTTTGTATGGTTTTCATATATGCACTAGTTCTATATAAACTTATCAAAATAAAGTTGCAATAAACAAATCAAAACCGAACTTTCAAAAATTCAATCACATTAACATAACAAATTTGCACAATTTCTATAAATTACACAAAAACAGAATACATGAAGAACAACCGCTACATGATTAAAAGTCAAAATAATTATTACTTCCAGAATTCAGGTGCCGTTTGGTGTGAGGGTTTTAACAGCTTTGGGTTGAAAGAAATCTTAATTCAGTTGTTTGGTTTTCTTTTTTAAGTCTGACACATGGTTATAAGCCCAAAAACTTAATCCTGACCCCATTGGTGACTTTTGAGAAATGATACCATTTAAATATTATTTTATATCTCAACAATTTTTGTAGTCACGTGTGATTGGTTAATTTTTAATTAAACTATAATATATATAATATATAATAAAATATAGAATATATAAGTATAATCTAAAAAACAACAACAATCAATAAAACCGGGATGTAGTATAGAATGTTCCCGGGTCGTTAATCCCCAACGAGGCTGTGCTGGAAAATCGATACAGTCGGAAGATTTTTCGTGCTTGGCAAAGAGGCCATACATTTATCTAGACCAAACTTCGAGATACCAACGGCCATAATTACATCATATGACGGCAAACCGAATTGACGTCATTGAATTGGCATGTGAAGAATACTCGCAAGAAGTCTTAGTTTTTCTGATTCAGTTGCATACGGTAATCCTTATCGGATTACGATCCAATTGTTTCAAATTTCTTCACCAACACTAACTCTTTCGGATGGATAGTGATTTTTCTCCTTCTTGAAGAAGCAAATGTTTTATAGATGATCATATGACCCCCCCCCCCCCCCCCCCTGAGCCCCCCCATTTCACGGGAAATTGATGCTACTTAATATGATTCGGCGTGGTGGACACTTCTTATTCTTGAGAAGCACTATCAATAGTAAAACGTTGCCTCCCTCTGAATCATAAAGATTTTTTCACCCATAAAAATACTGGGAAGAGCTTAAAGTTGTTGAAACTAAATCTATCATTTGATGAGCCTCCCGTGGTTGAAATACTAGGACTTCGCCACCTCATTTTTGAATATGCATTTTTGGAAGGCACGACATGCTTGACAGTCTTAATTGGCAAAAGATTTTAAAGGATGAGGAAAAGGTGGCTCCTTATTCAAGGTTTAAAGTCCCCACAAGCGAGCCATCGCTTGGAAACTCTCCGATTCAAGGGTGTTGATCCAGAGTTTTGTACTCCAAAATCTTATGGAAGTGGGCTCGATACAACTGTTCAGAGTCAATGAAGGGTAAACCCAAGATTCTGACGTCATAAAATAAGAGTTGAAAAAAAACAACTTCTTGACGCCGGATTAATTTATCCGATCTCTGACAGTCCATGGGTAAGCCCGATACATTGTGTACCAAAAGAAGGGTGGGGTATAACTGATATGTCAAGAATGATGATAATGAGATTTGATACCAACTAGATTGGTAACGGGGTGGAGAGTGTGCATTGACTATAGGAAGTTGAATGAGGCCACCCAAAAAGACCATTTCCCATTGCCCTTCATGGATCAAATGCTCGAAAGACTCGCAGGAAACCAATACTATTGTTTCCTCGATGGATTCTCGGGTTATTTTCAGATTCCCATTGACCAAGGATCAGGAAGACAACATACACATGCCCCCATACGGAAACGTTTGACTATGCCGCATGCCTTTTGGGCTATGAAACGCACCCGCACAGTCTTCAACAGATGTATGATGGCAATCTTCCCATGACATGATCGAAAAAAATGGAAGTATTCATGGATGACTTCTCCGGTCTTCGGAGATTACTTTCTACATGCCTATCCATTGGAAAAAATGTTTAAAACGGTGTTGAAGACACCAAATTTGTCCCTAAATTAGGGAGAAAAAGCCATTTCATGGTAATAGGAAGGCATGTTTTGACACAAATTTTCTAAGTCGACGAATTGAGGTTCGATAGTGCTAAGTGAAGTTATAGCCAAGCTACCTCATCGAATACTGTGAAAGGTGTCCGTAGTTTTCTTGGGCAACGTCAGTCTTACGAACGATTTATTCAGTACTTTTTCAAAAAAAAATTTTTTGCCCGTCTTGATGACTCACTTGCTTTGAAAAAGAGACTCCATTTTTCTTTCTAGAAGTGTGTGATCGAATCTTTAATACACTCAAAAAGAAAATTGACTGATGCTCCCGGTCTAAATTGCTCCGACTGGGACTGCCTTTGAACTTAATGTGTGATGCAAGCGAATTTGCAAATTGGGCGGCATCTCGGCAAAGAAAAAAAAAGCATTTAAACTAATACACTATGCAGCATGACTATGAATGTGGCATCAAACTCATTACACTACGACCGAAAAAGAATTACTTGCTGTGGTGTATGGCTTTTGAAAAAATTCCATCATATCTTGTTATGTCCAAAAAGCCATAGTGTATAAGACAATTCAGCAATTAAGTATTTCTTTGCTAAAAGGATTGCTAGGCAAGGCTTGATGCGGTGGATTCTTTTTGCTCAAGAATTTGAATTGATGTTCGAGACAAAAAGGAGCAGAAAATCTATGTTTGCAGATCATCTTTCAAGACTGGAAAATTCCTCACCAAGATCAGTTCGAGAACAAGGAATTAAATGAATGCATTTTACTCTCGAAAACCTTGGATTTCTTTATTGCCTCTTAAAGATGATACTACCATACTGGTTTGCAGATTTCGGCAAACTACTCATGCGGGGATAAGTTTATTGTCAAGGATGTCGTCCCAAACAGAAGATTAATCTTCAAAGATGTTAAACATTACTTCTGGACGACCCTTTCTGTCTTAAATACTGTTGCTGACCAGGTGATCAGACGTTGTGTTTCTGGGGCAAGAAGCTTATGACATTCTCAAAGCTTGCCACAGTGGAACCCACTGGGGGACTCTATGGTGCCAATTACACAGCAACGAAAGATCTTCGATCTGCATTCTATTGGCTCCCTACCATCTACAAGGTTGACCCTTGCTTTCGTCACCGTGACATTTGTCAACGTCAGGGAAAAAATTAACGCAACGTGATGTAATGCACAAACTCCATCAAAGTTGCGAAAATCTTTTGAAATCTGAGGGGCACATTGATTTTATTGGGGCCGTTACTCTTTCAAGAGGGACAAATTAAATCACTCGTGGCAGTCGATTACTTATCAATTGGGTTGGAACAAAAGCGCTCCCCACAATGTCATGCCCGGTTGTTTGCAAATTTCTTTAAAACCTTTATTTTCCAGATTTGTGGCCCCTTGTGCAATCATAAGTGATCGCGGGAACCATTTTGTGCAGATGAACAATTCTCAAAGGTTCATGCTTATTTCGGCGTCACTCATCGTCTCTCCTCTGCGTATCAGCCATAAACAGTGGACAAGTTGTGGTAATCCAATCGTGGTTTGAAATGATTATGAAAGGACCGTGGTGGTGAAATAGTTGCCTCTTGTCGGATATAAAGTACGATGACGATCTATAGGCTTTCCGCACAGCTTACAAAATAACCCATTCGGGTTTGTTCTCATATAAAGTTAGTGTACGGGAATACATGTCATCTTCCTGATCGAGCTCGAGCTCAAAGCTTACTGGCCCTTAAGCATACAAACTTTGATATCAAAACAGCGGGTGATTCACGAAAAGTGTCAACTAAGATGAACTTAATGAAATTTCATGATCATGCCTATGAAAACTCTCTTATGATAAGAGAAAACAAAGAGAATCCATGATCTCCTAAATCAAAAATCGCGTTTTTAGTCGTGTGTGATCGACTGTCATCATCTTTAACTTTGATTGACGATTTTCTCAGGCAAGCTTCAAGACCCGTGAGTGACCATTTACTGTAACCCAAGTTTTTTTCCATATGGCACTTGTCGAGTTATCCCAAAACTTCGGGCCATATTTCAAGTGAAGAATGGTCATCGTTTGAAAAACACTTACTTTGGAGGGGACATACCAAATTCCGAGGTTGTCCGGACTCCAGACGTTCCCCATGGACCTATAAATTCGGGGATGTGGTAATAAGTGTTCGGGACCTAAAACAAGCGATTCGTGGGAGGAAACCCATTGATCCTAATCAGTAGTAATATGTAGTAATAAGTGTTTGTGAGTGAAGAGGCTTACACTTTTTCCATTACCCGTGTTTGGTCCCATGTTTTGTGTGCTTTGTGTGTATGTCCAGGATTTCCCGGATTGTGAAAACTCTTATTGCTCGGCTGTATCCACAGAGTTTCACATCTCAGCTCTTTTGGGAATCCAGTATCCAAATCTAATCGCTTACGTTGTATTCTTTTGGCACACTTTATATAACGGCCTTCAGATTTGTGTAGGAAACCCCTTTGAAACATCGAGGGCCGTTGTTTAGTTCTAGGTTATGGGTGGGGTCTTTCGATTTGGATTTTTGCCTGCAGCTCGTTGTTTACTGTAATCCGTTTTTTCAAAACAAAAGATATTATTAACACCATATTTTGCAAAATTACCAAAAAATATTGAAAAATTTTAAAAATTTTCAAAAATAAAATAAGTGTTTTTTGTCCAGTTTTGACTTTCCTAATGGGTTGAATGAGAATAATTTTTGACTTCGATCGGGCGTGTTGAGCCTAACTTAGTTCCTCACTTACCGCGTGTAGGCTTGTAAAGCTTTCACGAGATTCGATTGCTTCGAATTTTAACTAAGGTGAAGAACAAGAATTGATCAGAGGTTAAATAATAAGTTTATGTGTCGAGCAAGAGTCTTCTAAAACTTATATGAGTAACTTGTGGCTTATTGTCTCACCATTAGCTTCTAA
Organism: Tanacetum coccineum; assembly: GCA_026074375.1. Lineage (NCBI taxonomy): Eukaryota > Viridiplantae > Streptophyta > Magnoliopsida > Asterales > Asteraceae > Tanacetum > Tanacetum coccineum. The sequence continues at coordinate 1,979 of BQNB010169659.1, read as the reverse complement.
TCACCTAATCTTACGTGCTCATGCAATTCAAAAGTCAATAAATGTTTTAGAAAAAAGCTGCAAGTTTGGTAATTGATTCTTTTAAAGCGAGATTTTTCTCTTTCCTTAGTAATTTGAAAGTTAAAATGTCAAAGAAGCATGAATGAAATATGAATGCAAAAATGCATGAATATTGAATATTATGCCATCTAAAGCATTTCATTTGATTATATGGAACAAGTTTTAAAGATGTGTCGTGAGATTTGTGTGTCTATCCCACTCGCTAACCCGTGGTGGGGTTCAAATAAGGACCATCTTTACCTCTAGGGATTTGGTAGTGTATTTGTGTTGTGATACTCTCACCAGAAGGCAGAGATCTAGGTGGGGTTCAAACTAAGACCCTCTTATCCTTAGCAATAAATAGAAGAAGGTTTGTTGATGTGATTGCCCACTACGTAGCAACAGGAGTGGGTTTTCAAAACTTAGAACATCGGTGTTGGTTGTGATATCCTACTAGGGAGCCGAGGGGCTTTGGTAGGTTTGTTAACTAAAGCAACGTATTCCTAGATTTATGAACCTTATGAGTATAGTGACTTTGAAAATGTTGCAAAAAGATCTTCAGTTTAAATTTTTGTTCTTTAAATCAGTTACAAGGACTAATAGTTTTTGCTTTGAGTGTCATGATTCATCTTAAAATTACGGAACTATGGAAATAAGTTGTATCTATGATCGGAGTTGGAAATGAGTACAACTAATTGAATAATTGTTGGGAGCGAAAATTTGACAAGTCATAGTTATAAGTAGTGTTAGCATCTTTACTTGTACTTAGCGATGATTTCGTTTTTACGTTTAGTTTGGGACTAGTGAAAAATCGGGGACGATGAATTTATCCGTCAGGACATCCATAGATTATTCTATGGGCGTTTCTCATTCTATGATCTCAATGTTGATATAATAAAGGAAGTCAAACAGGAAGTCGAGAAAAGAAAAAGGAAAATCCAAAAATATTAGGGATAGTTAGTGTATAGATAAAAAATAGTGGAAACGGGATTTGTCGAAGCTTTTGATTCTTTAGTTCCCCTTGACGAACACTTAGCTACTTTTCGAGGTGATTAGTCGAGGGGGATTGAGATTCTTAGTTTTCGAAAATGATTACTTCATAACATTGCGTGAGGACATGGCAATATCTTAGTATGGAGGATTTTGGTATGTGTTTAATTACACATACCTATTACCTTTAAAAACGAGCTAAAATAACCAAAAACGGACTTAAAATGCCAAAAATATGCTTGTTTTGCTAATTGTGTTGTGCAGGAACGGATATCTAAGAAAAGGACGAAAAACGAAGCCAAAACGACAAAACCGGGCTCGGAATGGAAAAGCAGGAAAAGACACAGTCAAGTCAAAGCCCAAGTTTGAAAAAGTCAACCCAAGTCAACCCCGACAAACCCGAAGCCAAAAAGTCAAGAAAAACAAGTTTAGGGACTAAACTTGTTAAGTCCCTAAACTTATTTAAAGAGGAGAAAGAAGAAAAGAAAGAGAAGGGCCCATTCTGCCAATTTGGCAAAGTTAAACCCCAAGGGCCAAAGCTGCCAAGGTCAAAGAGTTATAACTAACAAGGACTTGTGGTGTAATGATCATTATAACCCTTGGGGGGTTAATTTGCCAAGTCCCAAAACTTTGAGATAACACAAGGACTTAACCTGCAAACACTAAATACACTTTGAGGGACCATTCCTGTCGAATCCCCAAACCTTCACCCCAAGTTCAAATCACTGTACATCTCTTTCAATGGTTTCCCGCCAAATCACCCAACCCCACCCCTGTCATTTTCACACCTCGTTTGACCTCCCACAATAATCCAAACCCTTCACCATCCATAACCCCACCCCCCACATGGATTTTTCCATGTTTGCAATCCATAAACCCACCAAAATCATCAAGGGTTGAAAAACTTTGACTTGGGCACCAAGAAATTTGAAGGGCCAGGATTGTTTGTT
>BQNB010169658.1:0-13756 GCA_026074375.1 Tanacetum coccineum | reverse complement strand
GAAAAACACAAAAACAAAGGTTAGAAAAACGTATTGTACCTTATTTTTGTAACCTTGTAGTGCAATTCTTTTTTAAAGCTGACTGATTTTTGTAAAATATTATTGTAGTGCTATTTCTTTCTTCTATAAGTGTGTTGCACTTTCTATAAATTTATATTATTCACATATTATCGTGGCAACTCGCTAACAACCTGACAACCAAACCAACCTGTTTCGTCCTGAAGCTTGATAACTCGATCTCTTATGTGGCCAGGTTAGGGTCAGTTCTACGGACTGTCACATTGGCCTTAACAAAGTGTTGGAACTATGGTTTTTGTTTTTGTTTGTACCACTGCCTTTGTATTTTGGTTTCTTAATATATGTTGACATTCAAAAGAAACAAAGGGCTGCACATATAAACTCTTGCCAATGTCTCATGTTTAATGTTGCACATGTTGTGAATATGCAGGCCTTATTTGGAATTGTGGAGCGCATGAGACAGTATGGAGCCAAGAGCATGTACATAATAAATATAGCAAGCAAATGATACCATCAGTCTCGAAGCACAACGAAGGCCCAAGCAGGCACAAACATGTACAAGAAGATCTAATGTAAGAACTCCCCCATTCTACAAATTCTATAAATGAACCACACAAACACTTCTTAAACTTACGACCGCCGATGGTTTAGAATTGGGTCGGGTAAAGTGCAAAGATGGTTTAGGAGTCGGAATATACGCGGAGGACAATACCAAAAACAAGTCGAAAGAGTCTAAAACTAGAACTAAGAAACATTATTTGTCAAAAAATTTGAGTTGTATTAGTAAATAGGGTGCCAAATATGATTACCAAAATTGTTTTTTATTTCACTAATAAAAAAGTCTTAGAATCGTTCAGGAGGTTTTATGCTAAAAATTTTCGACCCCAATCCCTTTTAGACTTAGTTCAAGGATTCATTGATGAAGTTTTATGTTTTTTAATTATGTTTGATAGGTAATTGCTTTTGATTACAAATCTGTTGCGAAGCATTTGTTGGAGTCGGATCCAACACCAGCAACAATAAAGATACTAATTCAGTGAGCTGAAAATTGTGCCACACATGGTGTAGAATCCTGCATCTACCACTGTTGATTAAGGTAGTTTGCTTTAGGGATGTTTGGGATTAGAGATTTTAAAGAGTTAATATAGTGTAGAAATAAGTATATATAACAGAATTGGTGTATACTTCTAAACAAAAAGGTATAACCATTAAAACGATGTTAAAAACTCTACACTGCTTCTCAGTAATTTCATGAAAGTTCCGACATAAAAATACAAAAGCTGATAAGCTCACATTTTGAGCTTATCAACTGACGCGTATGGCTTATCTCTTTAAGTAACCTCTAAATGTTTGTTAAGGTTTTAGGGGGTGTTTGGATTAGCTTATTTTTTTAGGCTTATGGGTTTATTTGAATTTAAAAAATAGTGGAACTTTTTGTTGATAGGTGTGAAGGCTCAGTTGGAGTATGTGCAACAATGCTTGCCAGGTAAAAAATAAATTACTCTTTTATCTTAGTATTGATTATTAGGGGAAATGGTTAATTTATGCTGATATGGTTGTAAGTTAAAGCTTTGATTTGCTTGCATATATGATTAAAATTAAGCACTGGGATAACCGCGCCTGATATCTTTTTATTCTTTTATTTTTCAGTTTCTGCAGCAAGAATGGAAGAGCACATAAGACTTGAGAGGTACCTGATTATTATGATTTTCCTAAATCATATGAATAAGCCAGTTTGGTTGTCGAAACTTATCCATGTCACTAAAGGCGGCAGATTTTTCAGGGGTCCTGTAATTGCTGATATCGATGGTGCATTTGATTCTAAGGTCAACCCAGGTATGTAAAGCCTAAGAAGTTTTTTCCATAATGCATGCATTAGCTCTACTCAATAACGGATTCCTAATATTTTTATGCACATATTTCTTTGTACCTAAGATGTTTTTTATTTCCATAATCGCATGCCATTAGCTTACTCAATAACGGATTTCCTAATTTTTTTATGCATAGTTCATTGTCGTGTTTTGTTTTTATTGGGTTTTATAAACAAAGCTGTGAATCATTTTGGTACTCTATGATTTGCGTTTAATGTTATGCAGATAAGTTCTTTGATAAAATGTTTGTTATTTGCAGACCATAACTTTTGTGTCCCAACGTGGTGAGGCAGTAGTATTTTCGTCAAAAGGAGATAGCGGAAGTCCTTTCAGAACCTTTAGATAAGTGGTTATTTATTAATTGATGCAATACTCCAAAGTCTGACACCACTGATTTATAAGCAGGAATTGCAAAAAGGAAACTTGGCGATGCTGATTTTGGTTGGAGTAACACAATTTACACAATACTCCATCAAAATCAGCATCGCCATCAGTCATGCAGGTGAATAGTTGCATCAAAAGTATAATGTGTGGGACAGTAGGCTCGAAATAAAACTGAAAATTTAATTGTTTATACTCATATATCAAATTAATACTTGCCAAGTGTGATGTTTATGAGGGGTGCGTTTTACCAGATTATGGACACCTAATGTTGCGTTATTGTAACCGATGTCAACTGCATTGCACATTAAAAAAAGTGACGGGCTGCATTCAAAGAAAATGACAGTCTGTTGGTAGCTTAGAGCCGCTATCGTTTGGTTTTCTGTAACTTAGGATTTATGTAGTTTGTAAAGCAAATATGAGCATTTTTATCGTGTCATGTTCTGAACCGTAATATTTTTGTAGATCACGTGTGCTCCATTTTATACTAACATGAGTTATGTTTGTTGTAGCTGCGGCTCAAGGTTTATTAAATAATCACATAGGCGAGTGCGTGAGCTTGAAGATGGTTTGTTTCCAAAAGGGTATAGCAAAGAGGCATGTCAGAATGGGGTAGCAAAGATACAACGGATGCCGGCGACTTCAAGAACAGTTACAATCTTAAGATCTTCTGGAGTTGACCACAACATGGGTACTTTGGTGCAAGCCCGCAAATAAAAATGGTAATTCTTGATCAAACGTTTCCCACGGAAATGAGAACCATATGTAGCCAAGACGATTCGACCAGAAACTCAAAATTCAAAACTCTTTAAATGAGTTTTGCAACCAGGTGGCGTGGTAAAAGGCGGCACATTAGTTGCAAGTGTCTATAAGAACGATGAACACTGAAAGATCATTTGAACCAGAAGTAATTTTGTGGACGAATCAGGAGTTCTCATTTAATGGAATGGCTAGATGACAACTTTATGCTTGCTGATGTTCATGCAAGAAACCAATATTATATTACCATTTAGTATTAAGATACAAAAAAAAAGCGAATGAACTTCCGAATTCGTCCCTAATAGTTCAATAAAACCATGTATTAAGAATGAGTTTTTCTTTTTGGTAACACAAGTCTCTTTACCCCACTTTAATTTCTATTTTTAAAATATTAAATGCATGATTGTTGTCACTTAACAGATTAAGTCAACCAAGTGAAAATCATATTTTAATTTCATGAATCAAATCTGACCAACCATGTATACAAACATATATATGCATGGTTCATAAAATGGTTATTCATCACATTAACACGCATGGTTCACCATAGTTAACAAGAAAATGCTATTCTCAAATGTGGTGCAATCCAAACCATATTTCCTTGGATTACCTAGAGTCCACATTAATAGTATCCAAACCAATTTTGTTTGGCCTACTATCAACATATCAAATGAATCATGCATCAAAACAATGAAGAATGAATATTAAGTTATATAACTCACCGTAACAAGTATTATCCATATCATTCACATAATCAAATAATACCAAATTGGTCCATATGATACAATAAGAAATAAATAAGTCTCATCCTGTTGGTGGTTCATAAAGAAAATAACCGGCAAACTTAACAGACATCCACCAATGATAAATAGTTACATTTATTCCATGTAATTTGATTTGATGCTAAATATCATACATAAATGTTTGTCTTTCTTTATGATTACTGATTATGTGCATTCAGTATGCAATAACCAAAATCCCAAGAGAACATTTTCCTGTTTTCCTATATTAATTACTGCTTAAGAACCAATTCAAACATACACACATGCTTTTAAGATTAATATGTACCAATTTTCATGCAACTGGTAATTTATTATTAATCAAAGCATCACATATACTTCTCATAAATACCATATAGAAGAGTTATATCTGTTTCAATAAACTAACATATTAAATCAAAGGTTTTCAAACTTATTATAGTTTAAAACCTTAATCATGCATGCAAATAGACACATTAGATTATCATATGTTAGACCACATGGAACCATACATGTCATGTAATTATCCATGTGCATCAGAATTTGTTTCGTCATTTAAATCGCCATTTATCATACCAAATACTCCTCTTTATATTTATTGTTGCATCCCCCAAGATCTTCATCCTATGACCTCTCTAGTTTCCAGAATTCAGATGTCATATTCTTGTCTTTAACAAATACACGACGATCCTCGATTATCACAGAAAATATTGTATCAGTTTGTTGGTATTCGGGTCATGATAATCAAAGATTATCCGAATAATTTCTTGAATCTTGTATAATTCACTTTCCTGATACAATATTTCTACCCTATTGATTGCCTTAGGTTACAAGAAATTTGTATAGGGATAAGACAAGAATGAACCACTCAAATTCTAGGCAAAAGAAAGAGAGCAAAACATTGGATAATTTGTTGTTGATGTGAAGATGTTCCTCTTAGAAGACCAAATTATGTTTATATATATAAACTAAATGGTGGTTGTAGGGAATATGTGTGTCTCTTGGTGAAAAGACACACCCTTTGATGAAAAGTCAACACATCCTTTAAATGTTCCAGCAACAGTTTTGTAACAACCTAAAACTGTCGCTAACTGCTATCATTAAAGACATGTGTATATGGTCAATTTAGTGACACACGAATTCTGTCACTATGACACACGAATTCTGTCACTAAATTACTCTTGACTTACATTAATAACCCTTTCCATTTTTCGTATCCGAAATCAAGTTAATTAGTTTATACAAGCGTGCACTCCGCACCTCCGAACTTGTATTATAACTTAACTTGAAATCCATTTGGTCCCGGGTATATCACCATTACATAAAAACGATTGATGACACTAAAATCACCAACAAATGAGGTTCACTTGGCATTGATATAAAGATAATGCACCCTAATATTAATACCAATTGCAATTAATGCTAAATGAGGTTCACTTGGCATTGATATAAAGATAATGCACCCTAATATTAATACCAATTGCAATTAATGCTAAATGAGGTTCACTTGGCATTGATATAAAGATAATGCACCCTAATATTAATACCAATTGCAATTAATGCTAAATGAGGTTCACTTGGCAGTGATATAAAGATAATGCACTCTAAGGGCATCCACTATGGTGGACCTTTTAAAAGGTTTATGAATTTGTCACATCTTCAAATGTCATTAATTTATAAATTATGAACGTATTCTCACTATGGATAAAGCTTTTGAGGTTTATAAATTGTTCAAACAAATATTAAATACTATTATGTTACATGACTTCTTGGACCTCTTCAAAATCATAGATCTTTTCACGCCACCTAGACCTGAAATGATTCCTCACTAAGATAAAAAAATCTTAGACCTCTTCATAAATTTTTAGACCTATTTTTGAAACACCATAGTGGATGCTCTAATATTAATACCAATTGCAATTAATGCTAAATGAGGTTCACTTGGCATTGATATAAAGATAATGCACCCTAATATTAATACCAATTGCAATTAATGCTAAATGAGGTTCACTTGGCATTGATATAAAGATAATGCACCCTAATATTAATACCAATTGCAATTAATACTAAATGAGGTTCACTTGGCATTGATATAAAGATAATGCACCCTAATATTAATACCAATTGCAATTAATGCTAAATGAGGTTCACTTGGCATTGATATAAAGATAATGCACCCTAATATTAATACCAATTGCAATTAATGCTAAATGAGGTTCACTTGGCATTGATATAAAGATAATGCACCCTAATATTAATACCAATTGCAATTAATGCTAAATGAGGTTCACTTGGCATTGATATAAAGATAATTGATACGCAATAAAATATACTAATAATATTCTAAAAGGGCAATTAAGAACTTTCCTAAAGTCTCCATTAAGAAAAGCTCACTCTAAAAGATATATATATATATATATATATATAATATATAATATATAATACGTATATTTAACCGGGAAGTATGATCACCCGGGTCGTTTCCCCAACGACCTGTGAAATTGAAACCACGCTTTAGCTCGGATTATGATTTGAATGAGAGAAAAGATATTTTTGAGTATCTAAAACTACTAAATAAAAGCAACAATTAAAATGAACAATTAAAAGCAATTAAACACTTAAACTAATTAACGGGAGCAATTAAAAGCGACAAATAAGCAAATACACTAAAATTAACTCCTAAAAATGTAAACTAAATTTCTAAACCTAAATTAGGACAAAAGAAAATTTTAAGAAAAAGAAAAGCATTTTTTGATTATTTTTGAATTTATTATGAATTAAAAACAATTTTAATCTAATTAAATCCTAAAAATAGCAAATTAAGTCCTAAAAATTAAGAAAACAGATTTTTAAACTTAGAAAAGTCAAAATTAATATTAGAACTCATAAAACTATTTTTAACTATTTTTAAAATTAAAATCCTATTTTTAAAATTAAAAATAAAAGCTCAAAAATGAAAATAAAAATCTAAAAGGGGTAAATATTAATACCAATTGCCCAATTAATGAATAAAATGGGTTAACTTGACATTGATATAAAGAGAATGCACATAATATTATATACAATGTGCACTATGCTAAATGAGGTTCACTTGGCTTGTGTAGTTTAAAGATAATGAACCCCTAATATTAATACCAATTGCAAATAATACTATTTGAGGTTCATTGACATTGATATAAAGTTTATTGCACTATTAATATTTAATAACATTGCAATTATGCTAAATGATGTTCACTTGGCATGATATAAAGATATTACACACCTTAATATTAATAACAATTGCCATATGTAATGTGGTGCACTTGGACATTGATAGAAAGATTATGCATTCCTCATTTTAGAATTACAATTGAAATTAATGACATTAATGATGGTTCATTGGCAGTGATATAATGATTATGACATCCTAATATTAATACCAATTGCAATTAATGCTAAATGAGGTTCACTTGACAGTGATATAAAGATATTTTGCTTATTTTAATTACCAATTGCAATTAATGCTATAATGACGGTTCATTTGGCTTTTGTTATAAAGATAATGCACTTTAATTATTAATACCACATTGCAAATTAATGACCTACTAAATTGACGGTTTAACTTGGCATTGATATATAAGATAATTGGCACCTATTATTATTTTACCAATTGCAATGAATGTATTAAATGAGGTTTTCCACGTGGCTTTGAGTATAAGTAGAATGCACCATAATATTAATACCAATTGATGTAATACTAAGATTTAGGTTCATTTGGATAAAATTTTTTTGTGGATATAAGGGGACCAATCTCCACATCTTCATATTTCATCTTAATTCTAACTTGCGATAAGATTTCAAACCCAATAATTAGTTTCATATTCTTATATATATCTCCAAACCGTTAACTGTCAAGCGAAAAAAAATTATACCATTCTCGACGTGCCATTTAAAATTATCTTTCTATAGATATCCTCTTTGTTTAATTTCGACACAAAAAAAAAAAATCAAGTTTTTTGTCACGTTTTTTTCCAATATTTTTTCACTTGTTTTCACGTTTTTTTTTTTCATCTTTTTTTCACTTTTTTTCCAGTTGTTTTCTCGTTGATCTCATTTTGATATACTTTCGACAAAAAAAAAATTTCGTTTTTTTCGTGTTTTTTCATATTTCTTTTTTCGACTTCTTCATCGTTGAAACTGTGCAGACATGAGAATTCATATATGATATTTTGATTTATTGTTAAAGTCATATATGATGTTTGTGTTAAATATATATTTATAGTGTATTATAATTATAAGGATATTAGTGCATAGTTCTATTATTATGATATTTAATTTTACGTGTTAAATCATATATGATAGTAGTGTTTATATCATATATGATTTTTAATGCTAGATTTCAAACAACGGAATTAAAAAACGAGAAAAAACGTGAAAAAACGAAAAACGAAAAAATAAAAACTTTTTCATGGAAAACGTAAAAAAAAAGTGAAAAAACGTTAAAAAAAAAATGTGAAAAAAAACGTGAAAAATCTGAAAAAAAACGGTGGAAAAAAAGATGAAAAAAAGACGTCGAAAAAAAACTGTGAAAAAAGCGTAAAAAATTTTCTTTTTGGTCGGAAAGTATGTCAAAGGGATATCTACTAGAAAGATAATTAAATGCTCGTCATGAGGTTATGTTTTTTTGCTTTAATCGATTAACGGTTTATGAGATATTAATATTTTTAAAAAAATATGTGTACTAATTGTAAATGCTTGTTTATCACAACCATTGATTTCTTTTTTGAGGTTGGATTGTGGATGAGTCTATCCTAGTATCCAACTTTTTTTCGGTATCCAATTATAAAATCCTCCTCTAATACTAAATGAGGTTCACTTGAAGGATATAAAGATAATGCATCATAATTTAACTTCCAATTGCAATTTTTTGCTAAATGAGGTTACTTCTGACAGTTGATATAAAGTTAATGCACTCTAATTTTATTGCATCCAATTGCAAATTAAGCGCTAAGGAGGTTCTCTTGGCATTTATATAAAGATATTGCAATTTGAATATTAATACCAATTGCAATTAATGTTAAATGAGGTTTATTGGATTGCTATAAAGATAATGCACCACTAACTATTTAATACCAATTGCAATTAATATTAAATGAGGGTCACTTGGCATTTGGTATTAAAGATAATGCACCTCTAATATTATAATTTCGCAATTGCAATTAATACTAATGTGGTTACTTTGTCATTGATAATAAAGATACTGCAACCTAATATTTGTTATCCAATTGAAATTAATGATAAAGATGGTGAATTGACATTGATATAAAGTAATGCACCACTAATATTAATACATTGTAATTTATGGCTAATGGGGTTCTCATTGGACATAGATTATAAAAGATAATGCATCCTACTATTAATACCAATTGCAATTAATGATAAATGAGGTTCACATTGACATTGATATAAGATAATGCACCCTAATTTATACCATAATTGCCATTTTATGCTAAATGAGGTTTACTTGACATTGATATAAAGATAATGCACCCTAATATTAATACCAATTGCAATTAATGTTAAATGAGGTTCACTTGACATTGATATAATGTGTTAATGTATCATAATATTAATACCAATTGTAATTAATTCTAAATGAGATTCATTTGGGCAGGGATATAAAGATAATGAACCCTAATATTAATACCAATTGCAATTAATGCTTAATGAGGTTTCACTTGGACAGCTGTTTATAAAGATAATGCACGCTATATAGAGAGCAAAACATTGGATAATTTATTGTTGATGTGAAGATGTTCCTCTTAGAAGACCAAATTATGTTTATATATATAAAAACTAAATGGTGGTTGTAGGGAATACGTGTGTCTCTTAATGAAAAGACACACCCTTTGATGAAAAGTCAACACATCCTTTAAATGTTCCAGCAATAGTTTTGTAACAACCTAAAACTGTCGCTAACTGCTATCATTAAAGACATGTGTATATGGTCAATTTAGTGACACACGAATTCTGTCACTATGACACACGAATTCTGTCACTAAATTACTCTTGACTTACATTAATAACCCGTTCCATTTTTCGTATCCAAAATCAAGTTAATTATTTTATACAAGCGTGCACTCCGCACCTCCGAACTTGTATTATAACTTAACTTGAAATCCATTTGGTCCCAGGTATATCACCATTACACAAAAACGATTGATGATACTAAAATCACCAACAAATGAGGTTCACTTGGCATTGATATAAAGATAATGCACCCTAATATTAATACCAATTGCAATTAATGCTAAATGAGGTTCATTTGGCAGCGATATAAAGATAATGCGCCCTAATATTAGAACCAATTGCAATTAATGCTAAATGAGGTTCACTTGGCATTGATATAAAGATAATGCACCCTAATATTAATACCAATTGCAATTAATGCTAAATGAGGTTCACTTGGCATTGATATAAAGATAATGCACCCTAATATTAATACCAATTGCAATTAATGCTAAATGAGGTTCACTTGGCAGTGATATAAAGATAATGCACTCTAAGGGCATCCACTATGGTGGACCTTTTAAAAGGTTTATGAATTTGTCACATCTTCAAATGTCATTAATTTATAAATTATGAACGTATTCTCACTATGGATAAAGCTTTTGAGGTTTATAAATTGTTCAAACAAATATTAAATACTATTATGTTACATGACTTCTTGGACCTCTTCAAAATCATAGATCTTTTCACGCCACCTAGACCTGAAATGATTCCTCACTAAGATAAAAAAATCTTAGACCTCTTCATAAATTTTTAGACCTATTTTTGAAACACCATAGTGGATGCTCTAATATTAATACTAATTGCAATTAATGCTAAATGAGGTTCACTTAGCATTGATATAAAGATAATGCACCCTAATATTAATACCAATTGCAATTAATGCTAAATGAGGTTCACTTGGCATTGATATAAAGATAATGCACCCTAATATTAATACCAATTGCAATTAATGCTAAATGAGGTTCACTTGACATTGATATAAAGATAATGCATCCTAATATTAATACCAATTGCAATTAATACTAAATGAGGTTCACTTTGCATTGATATAAAGATAATGCACCCTAATATTAATACCAATTGCAATTAATACTAAATGAGATTCACTTGGCATTGATATAAAGATAATGCATCATAATATTAATACCAATTGCAAATAATGCTAAATGAGGTTCACTTGGCATTGATATAAAGATAATGCACCTTAATATTAATACCAATTGCAAATAATGCTAAATGAGATTCACTTGGCATTGATATAAAGATAATGCACCTTAATATTAATACCAATTGCAATTAATGCTAAATGAGGTTCACTTGGCATTGATATAAAGATAATGCACCCTAATATTAATACCAATTGCAATTAATACTAAATGAGGTTCACTTGACATTGATATAAAGATAATGCACCATAATATTAATACCAATTGCAATTAATACTAAATGAGGTTCACTTGGCATTGATATAAAGATAATGCATCATAATATTAATATCAATTGCAATTAATGCTAAATGAGGTTCACTTGACATTGATATAAAGATAATGCACGCTAATATTAATACCAATTGCAATTAATACTAAATGAGGTTCACTTGGCATTGATATAAAGATAATGCACCCTAATATTAATACCAATTGCAATTAATGCTAAATGAGGTTCACTTGACATTGATATAAAGATAATGCAAATGAGGTTCATTTGGCATTGATATAAAGATAATGCCCCTCCCACTTTCGATCCAAGATACGTAAATGGAGTTTTGAGAATAAGACATCCAAGCTACGACGCGGCACCTTTAACCTTGTCGCTATCCACATTAACACCCAAAATTTTACTCTTGCTCATATTAATCCTTAGACCAGAAGCCCGATAAAAACATTCAAGAACATGAATTAAAGTAGAAATATTACCATCACACCATTGTCCTATGAAAACCGCATCATCCGCGTAAAACAAGTGAGAAATACTTAACGAAGAGCTTAGCTTAATACAATTAAACATTCCATTGTCCACCACCCGTTGAAAAGATAAATGTAAACTTTCCATGATTAGGATGAACAAGAATGGAGATAACAGATCTCCTTGTTTGAGGCCTTTGTAGAATTGAAACTCCCCCGTTGGACTACCATTAATTAGGATCGAACCTCTCGAAGATCTAAGGCAGCTTTGAATCCACTTACACCATTTTTTGCCAAATCCAAACTTTTTTAGAATGTCATCTAAAAAATCCCATCGAACCGAATCATATGCTTTCTCAAAATCAACCTTAAAAATTAAAGATTGTTTCTTTTTTGTCTTGCTCTATTGTAAAATTTCATTAAGAATACACGGGCCATCTAAAATCTGTCTTTCCGTGATGAAGGCTGATTGAACATCATTAACAATATCTCCCAAAACACCAACAAGACGATTCGCCAATATTTTTGCAATGATTTTATATAAACTTCCAATAAGACTAATAGGTCTAAAATCTTTTACCATGTTCGCATCCGGAATTTTTGGAATTAAAGCTATGAAAGACGAATTGCAACCTTTGGGGATATTACCATATGTGAAGAAATACTTAACAGCATCATACACGTCATTTTCAATAATCTTCCAGAATCGACGATAGAAGCCAAAAGTGAATCCATCCGGGCCGGGGGATTTATCGGTTCCGCAATCCCAAACTGCCCTCTTGATCTCCACATTAGACACTTCACTCTCCAACTCATTATGTTGATCATAAGTTAGAGTTTTCGGATATCTCATATTAATAGTCGCCCGGCTAGCATCGGGCTTATCAAATCTACTACTGAAGTGTTGAAAGAATTCACCCTTTACCGCCTTCGGACTTTCAGTCCAATTCCCATCAACCATAATGCCTCGAATATTAAGAATACTCCGTGTAAGCCTTAGTGATGTGTTTGTTTCATATATATAATTTCGAGCTTTTCAAGCTAAGCTCGAGCTTTGCTCGAATCCTACTCGAGTCGAGCTCAAGCATTAATGGTTAAAGCTTGACGAGCAATCGAGCCGAGTTCGAGCCAACCTTTGGTTTTTCGAGCCGAGCTCAAGCCTTGTTAAGCTCGGGCTTGGCTCGGCTCGATTACACCCCTAAACAAAAGAAGCAAATATTGATTTTTATTACTTTTTCTATCCAAATTTAATAATTCATGTTTTTTTATAATGTCTTAATTTATTTATTCACCAATAAAAAAAGATAAGGAAATTTGATTGAGTTTATCCTATTTCATTTACTTGAAATTAATATTACAAACATTAAAAAAGAAATTACTTGTTAAGAGTTAAACCGTCATTCTGCAAAAACCAAGAAAAAAACAGTAATAATTAATTTTTTTTTCAAACTATGTGTCTTTTATCGATGAACAATTATTTTAAACCGGATAGAGTATTTACCAATGTTTTAAAAACCGGTTTTTAAATTGACCCGGCCAAGCTACCGGGTCACGATTCAACCCGTTCAACCGGGTTTTTCGGCCAAAACCGGCTTCCGGTCACCCGATCGGTTCACGATTCAAGTGACTCAACCGGCCGGGTCAACCCGGGTTTTAAAACATTGGTATTTACTTTCACATCTTTTATATAATAAAAGAATTACATCATTTCGGAGTTTTCTATTAAATTGAATCTTATGAATTAAAAAATTGGACCAATCAAAACGCTTAATTTTGCCACGTAGGCAAAATCGTACGATCTTATTGGTCAATAAAAAGTCAAAATTGAATAAATCTGGTCAAAATTAAAAAAAATTGGTAGAGAAATCTGATGGAGAAAAAAAAACACATAAAAATATATATGTCAAATTTGTGAAAATAAAAACTTGAAAAAAAGGAGGTAATTAATAAACTTTAATGGTTTTTAATTATATATATATATATATATATATAGAGGAAGGTTAAAATAAAAAGA
>BQNB010169657.1:0-13756 GCA_026074375.1 Tanacetum coccineum | reverse complement strand
GAAGTGTATGAATTAAAGCGAAGGGAGAAAAGGAAGATCGTAGAGGAGACTAGGAGTACATCATTCCCCACACCAATTAGATCCCTTAGGACTTATACTAATCTCGTATCTTCGGATACTGAGAAACTCCAGGAATTAACGGTAACTGATACTCAAACAACATCATCATCAAGATCACAAAACACTAAATTTTCTAAAGCAAACTGAATTCTATCATTATTCAAAGCCAAACCTGCTCGGTTCAAATGATACAAGAATTTCTTTCAGGAGTTACAGGGACGGTATACATATTTTTTTGAACATCTCAAAGAAAGATTTTTGTCAAGGAAGTCATTCGATACTCTTGCTGATCATCTACAAGAAGTAATGGTCGAATCATTAACCATTATGGTAGATACGCATATTAAGGAGCAAGTTAAAAAGCAAGTGTGAATGCGGAATCTTAACACAAGTACTAAGAAGAACAATGAAAAACTAAATAATGATTTCTATTAATCTGCTTTGAGTGATTACAGATTACTAACTATGAGATATGATTGTATGAGATGTATATTAAACTCGTATCTCTAACTATGCCATGAGGGATCCTTTTATAAACCAAGGATAAACCCTAACAGGCTTACAAAACGCGTAAAAGATAATACATATCTTTTCCTAGAATATCTCATACATATCTCTTAAACGGTACTAACTAATTTCTACTAACAGTACTAACTATCTGATCAGTACTTAACACTTTGTACTGTCAGTACTAATTATAACTATCGGTACTAACTATTATTACTAACGGTACTAAGTTAGGAAAACATAATTCCCAACAATCCTCCCTTAAACATGAATGTTGAACTCTTTTAACTTCATGTTTCTTCAGGTTTATCTTCTTAAATTCATAGAGGATGTATCCAAACACTTTAACATATCTTGATCTTTAAACACTATCCATCTTCAGCAGCAACTTTGTCTTCTCAGCAACACAGCAACATCTTTTCAGCAACAATCCAACTAAGTTGGCTTTGTAGTTTTTGGCAAACTACCAGCCATAAACGGATTTGATGTTCCTTTACCAGTAGCCGTTTGCTCTGGGATAGTTAACTCTTTATTTCAAAAATATGGTGAGTTAATTACCATACAGTTTTTGGTAAACTGTCAACCATCAACGGAATTGATTTGTCTTTACCAAATACCGTTTGCTTTTGGACTAGCCAATGCTTCATTGCCATAACATGGTGCATTGATAAACCATATAGTTTTTAGCAAACTATCAGCTATCAACAGATTTGAGTAGTCTTTACCAAGAACTGTTTGATCTTGGACTAGCCAACTCTTCACCAATGAAGCAAGGTGAGTTAAAAACCCTACAATTTTTGGTAAATTGTCAACCATAAACGGATTTGAGAAGTCTTTACCACAAGCCGTTTGCTTATGGACTAGCCAGTTCTTATGCCTATTAAGCATGGTGAACTGATGACCATTTGTTGTGTGGTGGTTAGCCAACACTCAAACCCTTCTCAATTCCATTCACAACATCATTCTTCATCTATCTGTTGCTTAATAAATCTTATCAAATCAAGAGCAACAGAACTTTCTCTTTCAACTTCCAAACCAAGATCAAGCATCCTTTGCAATAAATCTTTTGAAAGAGGATATCTTCTTTCAACCAACATATGAATAACTATCCCATCCTCAAATTCCAGTATGCAGACTCCACAAGATTCATACAACCTCCAAGTAATAATCCTCCAATCTTGTTGATTACACCAGAAATCACTTTGATCATTTTCTTTAGTTGAGGATTCCATCATTATCTTCAAGTCTCCCCAAAGAATCAACTCAAATCCTTCTAATGTAATTTCTGAGTACTGGCTCCCTCATCAAGTCATACAAATGAAATAGATCTTGCCTATCAAAAATATGAAGTACCTCCATGAGATAGTTGAATGCCCTAAAATTCCCATTAGCTCTATAGATAACAAGATAATCTCCATCTGGTGATGAAACCCTTGTACAGTCTAGCAATAACTTTTTCTTCTCATTATCTCACATCTAAAGATAATCTCAAATGTAATAATACCTTCAGGCATATTTTTATGTTCATCACACTAGTCTACATCCGAATAGAACTTTTTTTTCCTTGCAATCATTTTGATATGACCACCCTTTCTTTTCTTAGTACCTTCTTCTTCTTTATCCTCCTCCTTGACACTTTTATTCTTAGAAGAATCAATCCCTTTTTCATTCATCTCTTTGATCAGTCTTTCATCTTCAGCAGACCCAATAGAAATGAAATCTTCATCTGACCTTTTAATCTTTTCATACAGAGCTTGTATTTCCTCAAACTTCTTGGTTTTCAAATCAGAATGCTTGAAGTTTCCTACATGCTTCAAGAAGTCATCATTAGATTTCGTCCATTATTCTTTGTAGGTGGTCTGTTTCTGATAGCTTCTGATCTTTGTTGAGCAAGGAATTTTCTTTGAGCAACAATTGTGTCATGAAGGAATTTTGCTCTTTCTTCTATTATAAATTGCTCTCTTTCTTCTTCTTGAAGTTTTTTTAGCAAGAAGTCTATCAGCCTCAATTCTTGCCTTTATGTCATCATAATTTCTTATGAGAGCATCATTGGTAGCTTCTTCTTCAGCTAATCTTTTTCTTTCCTCTTCACCTTCCCATTCTTCTTGTACCTTCCTAGCCATTTCTTCATCACTGGCAAGTTGCTTAAACTTCTTTTCAGCTTCAGGAATACCATCAGATTCACTTTCAGACTCATCTTCCTCTTTAATTTTCTTTTTCCATTTGTCTTTTGGATCAATCTTTGGAAGAGTTTTTAATGTCAATAATGATCTAGTTGAAGTAGGCCTAGTCCTCAGTCCTCTTAATATCCATAAACTCTACTCCTTTCATCTTCTCTCTTGAAACTGCTTTGGCTTGGCTCATGTTGAGAAGAACCTGAGCTATTGTTTCATCATCTCCAAATATATTAGAAGTGTTGATTTGAGTAGTGTTGAGTACCTCGCTCCTTTAGTTGATCATCAGTACTTTGATCTGTTCTATCGGTACTATCTTTCTCCTTGTCGGTACTAACTTTGGATCCGTCAGTACTAACTATTGGTCTGTCAGTACTCTTTTTCTTTTCATTACTAACCTATTTGTTTGAGCAAGAACTAAGTACATCATTCAGTACTAAGTACATCTTTAGAATTCTCCTTCTCTTCATCCACTACATCTCTTGTCCTCCCTTGATCTTGAGCATCCTCAGTCTCCATATAATCCAATGTATCTTCAGGAATCTCATCAAATAATGGATCTTTATGGACTGATGGTTCAGCTTTGGCAGACTTCCTCCCCTGTTTGGATACATACTCCTTTTGCATCCAGTTTTTCTTTAAGGATCTCTTTCCTGCCAATCTTTGCTTCAATGAGACACTCTTCATCCATGCTCTGTGGTGTGTGATAACAGGTTTGGCTTGCTTCTTGAGCTTCTTGATCTGTGCCTTTAAGTGTTGAATTTCCTTGGCTTGATCTGAAACCTGTGTACACAAAGAGATACAAAGATCATAGACACTTTGGAGTGTCATGTCACCCTCATTCCCTGAAAGGGATTTATCACTGGATGACTGACCTCCATGGATTCCCATAGAACTTTCTGGAATAGAATTCAGGAATAGTGGTAAGAAAGGTGAAGTGTCTATGGGTAAGTGTCGAGATGAGGATCAACAGTTGCTTCACTTGGGTGAGGAGGAGAGGGTGTAGGTTGTGCTTCAGATGGTCTTTCTGAAGGAGCACCCTCATCCTTAGTTGGTTGTACCAACATAGAAGCAAATAAAGGTGTGACTTTCCCTGAAAAATGTTTACCCTTTTTAACCATAAAGGAAAAAACTTTACTTGTCAAAGCATTTACAAGAAAATGATCTAAAGGTACAGGTACATTTCTTCTAGCTTGTTAATCTAAAAGATTAAAATGAAAAACCGTGGGTACATTACAAACTTCTTCTTTTGCATCTAAATGCTAAGCATACCATCAAGGAAATTAATTTTGGAAAAATATTATATTATTTGATTAGATGTTAAGCAAATTACAGCAGTGGCAATGTTAGTGGGAATTTGATCCCAAGAGGTGCTTTTTGAACTAATACAATGATTCATTGTATGAAATAGAAACCTCCATTGGGGTGAAAACAAAAAAACTGTTCAACAAATGTAGTAGAAACTACTGGACTTACAGTGAGAGCATGATGAATGGAACTGCGCATAAGAAAATCAATAATCTCATGAAACTCAGCATTCCCATCAGGCTATTAAGACTCAGATTGTTTAGATCTAATATCTAGGATAAACAATAACAATGATAACAATTATGCATCGGAATATAATGAAGACAATTGTTATTGAACAAGGTTTTTCATTCAAATGTTTCCTCTTTCCCCAAACACAATCTTGGGGCTACACCAACTAACTATCTAACTATGGTGTATACACACACACCTTTAGCTATTCGACTCTCATCAGTCGACTCTAAGTATGCGACCATATTGTGCTTAGGGCACTATTCAAGAACAGCCATTATATTCGAATGAATGATCGTCGGTGAGAGAGAGATTAGGGCTTGTATAAACGAAAGTATTTGAGAGTGATTACGTAAGTTAACTGTGCAATTGAGATGGGTTTATATAGGTTTAGGAAACCTAACTTCAAGGAAACCATTTCAATTTACACTTTGTACCCTTGGCGGTATTTTTGTCTTCAACGTCTCTATAGCAGTACTAACTTTGCCCATCAGTACTAACTCTGCACTGTCGGTACTAATTGTTGCCAACCAAAGAATGAACAATGTAGGTAACATCAGTGCTTCAATACCATCAAAAACTCTTCTCAATGACTCTCTAAATCCCAATGAACTCCTTGAAATGCATCACTTTATGGTTAAAATGGTTCTGCACCCTGAACACTTCATACAAATTGTACAACACATCATATTGCCTCCCTTTAACTAATGCATCTTATGGATTAATCATCCTAATAGAAACAACCAAGAACTAAAACCTGCTAACATTAAATGCCTTGGTTAGAAGATCAGCTACATTGTCATCAGTGTGGATTTTAAGCACCTGGATAAGTTTCTTCTCATAAGCATCCCTTATGAAGTGGTGCCTAATAGCAATATGCTTTGTTTTGGAATGATATACTGGATTCTTTACAATGCATATTATGCTTTCATTATCAATGTAGATCTTTGTGTTCATGAAATTGAACCCATAGTCTAACATCTGATTTTGAATCCACAAAACTTACCCAGAACAGCTTGCAGCAGCAACATATTCTGCCTCTATAGTAGAAGTAGCCGCAATGGTCTGCTTTTTTGCATTGCCAAGAAATAAGTCTCCTGCCAAGAAATTAACAACCTCCTATTATGGATTTCCTGTCAAAATTTGCTCTAGCATAATCACTATCTGAGTAGGCTTCCAGGTCAAATGAGGACACTCTAGGATACCAAAGGCCCAGTTTGGGTTTGCCCTTTAGATACCTAAAAATTCTCTTGACAGCACTTAGATGGAAGGACTTTGGAGTGACCTGAAACCTAGAACAAACACAGACTGCAAACATAATATCAGGCCTAGAAGCAGTCAAGTACATTAAAGAACTAATCATGGACCTATAAAGATGGAAATCACATCACTGCTTCCTCAACCCTTTACTAAAGGCTTCTTAGCTTAATTGGTTTACTAGCAGTGTACAACATTGACAAAGTGCCAAACTTCTTTAACAGGATTGCTGCAACATATCTTTATCCTGGACTTATTAAAGATACACCTGCTTTTTGTTTTGACTTGTAATCCAAAAAGAAATCAGCGGTTTTCCCATAGAATCTCATCTGATAATCTACGCTTCTTAATGCCTCAAAATATCATCACACAAGATTTCGTTTGTGGAACCAAAGATACTATCATCCACATAAACTTGAACTAATATGCGATAGCATGTTTTGTCCTTCTTATATGGAATAGAGTTCTTCAATGGTTCCTCTTCTGTATCCATTCTTCAACAAGAAAGTAGATAAAGTAGCATACCAGTCTTTGGGAGCTTGATGTAACCTATAGAGAGCTTTCACCACTTTGAAATTACCTTCTGAGATATTAATCTAGATAGAACCTAGTGGTTGAGACCATATACTCCTCATCAATTTTGCCATAAAGGAAGGCACTCTTCACATCCATTTGATAGACTATGGAATGCCAATGTAAGAGGCAAAGGCTAAAAAGATCCTAATGGCTTCAATCCTTGCCACGGGAGTAAAAACCTCATCATAATCTATCCCTTCCTCTTGCCTATGTCCCTGAGCAACTAACCTTGCTTTATTTTTGACAACAACTCCTCTCTCATCCTTCTTATTTCTATAAACCCATTTTGTTCCAATAGCCTTCTTCCCAGAAGGCAATTCCTACAAGAACCAAACTTTTCTCATCTAGAACTGCAGCAACTCTTCTTGCATAGCATCAACCTAACTTACATCTTCAATGCTTCTGAAATCATCTTTTGTTCATTTTGAGAGCGACAGAAACAAGCCAATAAACATCTGAAGTCCTTATTGATTATTTCTTCCTTTGCCTTGTTACATAGCTAACAAAATCAATGGGCTCCAAACTTTTAGCTCACTTAAACTTCTTTTTGAACTGCTAAGTTTGGATCTCCAAGATAAACTAAAGGATAAAAGAGTAATCCTTGATGTTGGGAATAGGACTAACATACACACAGAGATTTCCAAAATATGTGAAAATCAGCCACTGCCCCCTCATCATCATAAGATAATTAGTAAAAAAACCATCATAGAATTTTGATAAATTCCTCAAGTGGAGGTATTTCTAAATCAGCTTGTTCAGGATTGGTTGGATCAGAGAGAGATAGTCCATCATAAGGACTGGCAGTACTAACTGGTGTGCTAACAGTATTAACTATGTTAGAACTGCTAGCTTTAGCTGGTGTGCTAACAGTATTAACTATGTTAGTACTGCTAGCCTTAGTAGCTCCTACTTGTATAAGCAAATTCTCAGTTTCTTGAGCAAATTCCTTTCTGAGAGCTTTAGCTGCATCATACATCCTTTTCTTGCCTCCTTAAAGTCTTTCAAGTTCCAATCCAAAAAGGACTTGATCTTCCTTAAATCTACTGGCTTCATCCTCAAACTTCTTTAAAATCAGGATTGATTGTTGAAGAATAAGAAGACCATATTCGCAGTACAAAGCAGTCTTGAGCAGATTCATCTTCTTTTTCAGAATCCCCTGCATCAATAATGTCTTGTGTACCTACATTATGATTAGCTTCTTGTGGACCTGCATGTTTGTTAGCTTGATTCTCTGATCTTACAGGTTGATAAGTCATAGAATCAGTTAAATAATAAAGATCAAATAGCCAAGTTGGTCCTTTCCCTACAACATTTGGTTTATTCTCTAAAAAGGGGGTGATTGCAAGTTTTCTCAACTCTCTTGTTTTCCTAATGTATACCCTAAACGCCGTACCTTTAGAGAATACCCAAACCATAAAAATCCTTTATCATCTATTTCCCAGCAAACTTGCCCAGGATGTCAATGTATTCAAGATGGTCACATGGCACCCAAAAGGTCTTATATAACTTATAATTGGTATTTTACCAGTTATAAGTTCATAAGGTGTCTTATTATGAGGCTTGGTCACTAATATCCTATTTAGAACATAACAAGCAGTACTAACTGCTTCAGCCCAAAAAGTGTTAGGTAAAAAATGAACTCAAGCAAGTCCTACAGCCGTCAATAAGTGGTCCCTTTCTTCTGTTCAGCACTCCTTTTTGTGTGGAGTTCTTGCATTTACTGTATCCCTCTTATCCCTTTAGACGCCACAAATTCAATATACATCCTTGTTCTTGAATTATAATGTACCATTATCACGTCTAATAGTTTTAACTTTTGGATTCAAATTGTTCTCAATTTGTCCTTATAAATCCTTAAGGATTCCACTATTTTCATCCTTAGTTCTCTTAAGAAAAAAACCCCCAACGAAAACCTGTTAAAATCATCAGTGATTACCTAGCAATAAGTCGTATGATTAAGCTCCTAACAGAGTGTAGTCCAAACAATATATCTATATGAAGAATGTAGATGGGGAGTTGGCTAATAGAAGCTCACTGATTTGCCTTACAGGAGGCCTTGTGTTGCTTTACCTTCAGATCAAGCAACACAAGTGTGGTCCATTTTGAAAAATCTTTGAAGGTACACCTCTTACAATGGTTTCCTTCCAAGGTAGTTTTAGATTTTTAAAGTTAACATGACCCAAACCTCCTTATGCCATTTTGTAGATTCATCAATTGTGGCCTGTGCAATTAAACAAGAGCTAATCCTCCTGAAGGACAAGTTCTCTAAATTGAAACTATAACATATGTTTTGGTCTGGGATTCTAAGTAAATACTTGATTGTCCCATCAGGTTAACTTAAAATTCATGAGACAAATACAAGACATTCAGAGTCATAAAACAGAACTTGTTCTTTTCTGTCACACATTGTGACACAAAAAAAGATTGAAATGGCTGAAATCTTTCATAAAGCACACATCCTCAAAATCTAACTTCCTGTTTTTATTTTAACCTTTTACCAGTTCTGTGCCTGTTACCAACTTCCAAAAGCAAAAGGCCACCATAAAAGTCTTAATCTTCAGCAAGAATAGCCTTTTACTAGTCATTGTGCCTGGAACATCCACGAATCACAATCCTTTATTCTTTAAAGCTCTATGTGGATAATCCTGCATCATCAAATAAAAGAGATTAGATTCTCTAGGAACCCAAGCTTGTTTTGAGCTTGAGTCTGCTTAATGGATCTTGAAATGTGACAACAATTTCAAGACCTGATCACGCATTGAAATTGGAGACATTGTGCCAGTGTTCGCCTTTGTGGTCCTCCAATTACACCTGCTAGGCTTAATAGCAGTTTCCCTTTTTCCCCCCAAACATCTCCTAACTGCCTTATACCTATAGCAGTATTAACTTTTTGTTTTGAAAAATTTGTTCTAAGTGTTGTTGTCTTATTAAAAGGCCTTGAAGATGGTAAATGAGTTTTGTGAAAAACATTTGCTGGTCTAACTCTATTCACAATGGGCTTAACTGTATTAACTTTCATAGCAGTACTAGTTAGTATTGCCTGTCTGATAAAACTAGCCTATCAGTACTAACCATTTTTATAGTACCAGCTATCGTCTAGCAGTATTATACTGCAAGATTTGGCCAGTTCTAGTTAGTACTGTTGTAGGCACAAATTGGTTTGTTTATTTACTCTTTGGCACAAAGATTCCAATTGGCCTTATCTCTCCTTTGACCATAATTCGTTCCTATTCAACCATTGTTTAACTCACTTGTTAGTCATCCTCTACTCTAATGAAGATCACAATCCTCTGATTAATGATTAAGACTCCACATACAAAACATGCTCTTGCATAAACCCATACCCCAACTCTTTCTTGGAAACTTTAGGATTGTTTACTCATTTGTTAAATGATTTCTTAAAGTTTCCTGGAGTTTTTTACTTGCTGTTTACAAAACTAGGTGTTTCCTAGTCTTTTTTGTATAGGACACATACTCACTTCACTAACGATTCATACTCCTCAAATGATAGAAGCATCAACCAGACCTAGGTTGACATTCTACATTAAATATATTCACTGAACAACTATTCAGACACTAATTCAGAGAGGGTTCTGACACGAATTTAGATTCACAGGTCCTCAAATTCACTTGTTTGGGATTTCAATTCACTAGTTGAGTCTGTTTTGGACCAAATGTAAATTGTGAGCTAATCTACTTTACATCAGGTCAGATGACATAAACTTCCCTGTCATGGGTAAGGTAAGCATGCATTCCGCCTGTGTAACAAAACCTATCATACAAAGGTTGTTTTTCTATACTCACCTCTCCTTATTCAATAAAAACACTTTGAAAACTTCATTTTCATAGCTTAAAATACCATCACTATCGTTGATTCCCCATACCCAAAGCCCTAATTTATCATTAGCACTACATTTGGTATTAAGCATTTTACCAAGATTTTTAGAAGAGTTAGCCGTTTGTCTACTTTAGGCTTTTATATCTACTTTTTTCTTTTGAGCTCTGTCAACAATTTCTTGAGGTAGTTATACATCAGTTTATCATCTATAATTTAATCTTCCATAAAATGTTTCTTTTGTTTCATACCACATTGTCCTTGTTGATGAGCAACTATTAGGCTTCAACTTGCCTTTTGACCCTTGAGTATATGCCTTTATTTCTTATCATAGCTATCACGTAGTTGTTCTCTCCTGAGCATCATAAACAGTTTTATATAAGCTTACATAAGACTCTTTACACTCATTTGAACAGAAGTTACCCTCTGTGTCCCTTATTCAGGCTTTGCAACCATCAAACATAAATCTTCCATCTCTCAATGACGGGTCCAATCTACACTTCTCCATCAATATCACCAATGCTTGTTGATCCTCTTCTTTCCATTCTCTCCCATCCTTATTTCCCCAAAGTTCCACACATCTCTCCTCCTAATAACTGATGATTTCCTTTGATTTTTCACACTCTCTAGCAAAATTCCCTATCATTGTGGCAATTGTAGCTTTCAACTTTCAAACTTTGTTTTATCAAAATGGCCACCTGGTCTTTTGCATCAAATTGTAGCTTTCCTATACCGTAAGTCGGTTTGTAGAACTTTTTCATTCTCATGGGAAATCAATGGCCACTTGCCATCAAGTCCATTTATTCTAGAGTCATATCAACAAGTTGTTTCCAAGTTCCACATGATCCAGTGAGGCAAATTGATGTGATAGCAAGCAAGATATGTTAGTTTTCTTACTGTGAGTTTTGTCTAAAGATTAAAGAAACACTATAAGTCGTATAACATCATTAGTACTCGTTGGTGTTTCTCAGAGACAAATCAACATTTTGCGTGCTAGAGATGATGCAATAGATGACTTTTACATCATAGCTCAAAGACTCTTAGAGTTATTATACAGATCATCCAAAGTTGAACTGTTCCAATCTGGTTTGGTCCCACATAATTAAAGGAAACATAGACCCAGCAGAAGGTTTAGATCTAAGGAATTATTTCTGATTGTGCATCCTCAGGGGATACACCTGCTCCATGATATCCTATAATTGAACTCAGAAAACTTTGAACCTGTCATAGCCTTTATGAAGCCCTTCTGAGGTTTATATCCGAAAGTCCTTTAACTATTAGCTTCAAATATACTGTTGCATCTTCTATTGATTCGTCATTTCACCACCAAATCGGATTTATTGCACTCCCCATATCTTTTTGTCATCATCATCGTATGAAATTTTAGCAAGATGATCTCTGATGAGAGCCTAAGCAAAGTGGTCATTGCTTTTCTTTCTCTTTCTCTGGCTACAAGTTCTTCTGACAGTTCTTGGAGGTAGAAACCTGATTTGTCCTTGTCGTAACTGTGGTGACTTGAATACAGACCATGTCCCATTTTGTATAACATCCCAGTATTGGATTCTGCTATGGCCAAATAAATGTGCCATTTTTCATAGGCCCCATATATCAAAATCTCCCTTTTGAGAATAAGAAGTTTATATTGATACAGTATGAGAGTTAGTTTTGTGTTGGAGATTGTGATATGATGGTGGAGGTGGTGGTGTGTGGAAATTCATCGTGTGATCCCAACATGTTAGTTTTGTAGGAAGGAGATGTAAAATGGATTTGTTTGTTCTCTATACTCATAGTTTCTAACAGTCTATGATACCACTTTGAGTCCCAAACTGAATATCCTCTGCCTACATATTAAGGGAAATAGCCCAAGGTTGTATAAATTCAGTTTGACTATATATTAAACACTGATGAATGAATACTATGCTAAATGCCAAAATCTTAACACAAGTACAAAGAAGAACATATGAAAAACAAATAGTAATATTCTATTAAATCTGCTTTGAGTAATTACAGATTATCTAACTATGAGATAATATTGTATGAGATGTAATTAACACTGATATCGGACTATATAGCCACAAGAGGGATCCCTTTTATAACCAAGAAATCCCGAACAGGCTTACAAAACGCGTAAAAGATAATACATATCTTTTCCTAAAATATCTCATACATATCTCTTAAACGGTACTAACTAATTTCTACTAACGGTACTAACTAATTGGTCAGTACTTAACATTTTGTACTGTCAGTACTAGCTATAACTATCGGTACTAACTATTATTACTAACGGTACTAAGTTAGGAAAACATAATTCCCAACAGTCTACTCTTTGCATAACGAAGAAGACGAGAGGACCATGGAACATAGTTCTCTTTGTTAAGCATAGGAGGGCGGTTTTCGAAACCAGCAGCATAAATGTCTTGTTGAGTCGACATTGAAAAAGTGATGTGAAATGATAAACAAGGATCTTAAGTAGGTAAAGTGATTGTTGTTGTGGTTTGATGTCGAAATCAAGTTCACGGGATTTTACTAAATCAAGAAGAAACCGTGAAACAATATTTAATTGTTGTTAAAATCGTTGTTGTAATTGAAGTACTTGCAGAGATAAACCGTAAAAGTTACTTAAGCAATTTGAATGTTCAAGTGAATTAATTTTCTTTGTGAAAGTTGTTAAATCGCCTTCTAAAGACAAGTTGTTAAATTGTCGTTCAAAGAAAATTGTTAATTCGCCTTTGCTTGGACAACTTGTTAAATCGCCTTCCAAAGAACTATTGATAAATCGCCTTGCACTGAACTCTTGATAAATCGCCTTGTACTGAATGCTTGTTAAATCGCCTTGCAAAGAAGTCTTGTTAAATCGCCTTGCAAAGAAGTCTTGTTAAATCGCCTTTCAAAGGAATGTTGTTAATTCGCCTTGTGACGGAAGTTGTTAATTCGCCTTGGCTTGGTAAATTGTTAATTCGCCTTGTCTTGGAATTGCTAATTCACCTTGCACTAAAGGTTTTTAATTCGCCTTCCACTGAAGGTTGCTAAACCACCTTGCAGTGCTATTGCTAAATCGCCTTGCACTAGTACGAAACTCAAATTTTTCAAAACACAAAAAGACTCACTTTTGATCATTTTTCCCAAAATTTCTTGTACAATTAGTATTACTAAGCCTATAGGTACCTTAAAATGCAAACTTTATGGTTTTTAAGCCAAAATTTTGAAATCAAGAATTGTACTTTCTAAGACTTTTCGAACACAAAATGCACAAAAAATGATGTTTTTCTTGATTCTAAGCTTGTACACCTATATCCAAGGATACTAGATCAGATTTACCTATGTAAATGATCTTTTAGTGTACAATACAGCTTCGAAAACAAGAGAAGAACAAGGATGAGGCTACGGTATAAATACAAACGAAACAAAACAAATACAAAGACAACAAATCACAACGAAACCACTAAACCTAACCTAGGCTCTTGATACCACATGTTAGGATATCATTTCATCACCTCAAAACACAAAAATAAAAGAAAAAATCTTAAAGAGAGAAAGAACTAGAGAGAGAAAGTAAAAAAAAATGGATGATTACTAAAAGAGAAAATGAGAACCAACACCCTCCTAACATGCTAGGAGGGTTGTATTTATACTACTAGAGACATGGACCCTTGTTTGGGTCGTTTGGCTTTATCTTGGGCCGAACTAATGGGCTTTAGCCCGACACCTAGGCCCAATTAGCTTAAATGAATTCCCGTAAACAATGTTTTCCTATACAAGGCTCGGGAATATATAATGACCATCACTTTACATAAAAACACGGCTAACA
>BQNB010169656.1:0-13756 GCA_026074375.1 Tanacetum coccineum | reverse complement strand
TCTCTCTAGAAAGACAACTTTCTCTCTCTAAGATTAATTAGCCAACCCATCATCTATTGCTTGTGTTATGATATCATGTATATTACAAATTGCAATAGAAATGCAGTGTTGTTTAAGTTCAGAAAATCTTTTTAAAAGTCTATTATACTTATCTTTTTCAACCATGTTGTGTTGTTTGATAAGCTCAGCTTCAACTTCCAGACACTTGTTGCACATTTCTACATAATTCACAGAATCATTCATTGCAACAAAATAATTCACATTCACATAAGTATTTTTATCCAACGAAGAATTCACAATAATATTCACAATATCTTGAGAAATGATTTGATCCAAGAGTCGATCATTTTTAATCAAAAATTGTGTTTTTTGAATTTCAAAGCATTGTTTGTCTACATGATACTGTTGAGCAGCGGCTTCCATCTCGTTAAAAACTGTTTGTACTTATGTTACCTCATTTACAAGATATTTATCAAAAACATTGAATATGTCTTTTAAGGTCTTTACAAATGGAATTATTTCTTTTAGAAAAACAGCTTTAGTGTGTTCAAACCCCCATTCCCCTTCTATTAAAGCATCGGGCGTGATCTGCTTTTTTACCACATTGTCAAATTGGCCAAGATGGTATTTAAACTTTTTAAGGCTTGTATTAACCAGACTTACCTTAGGAAGTTCCCGAGGAGCCTCAATTTTGACAGGCGAAGAAGTAGATTAGTCGGTATTAGGGTGGGAAGTTTTTAACCGGAAAGCTTGTTCATTAGACAGTTCTTGTTTTGGGACAAAAAGTTTACCAAAATCTTCAGATAATCGATTAACTAAACATAATTAATTGGTTTAATATTAACTTTCTTTTCTAAGACTATTGGATCACTTTATTTTAATAACATTTTTGATCGACTCTCTTCCTCAAGCATCAAAGTCTCTTCAGAATCAGCAATTGAAATCACATTGGTTACCTTAGCCATAACACTAAAAAATAAAAAAAAAAATTTAAAGAATAAAAAAAGAAGTTGATAAAGATTTAAAATTAAAAAAAAAAAAAAAAAAAAAGCACCACCTCACCCCTCCCCCACCACCAGCGCCCCAACATACCCACCTATCCCTCAAACACCCCCCCCCCCACTTCTCCCACCCGCCACCTCCCCCCGCCCTACACACCCCCACCCTCCTCCACACCCCCCCCCAACCCCCAGACCCACCCCCCCCCAACCAAAATATTAAACAATCAAAAAAACCACCGCCGCCGTCGACACCCGACCCCCACCCACCCCCCACCCACCCACCAACCTCTCCGCGCCCACCCCCGAACCCTAAACAAAACACCTCCCCAAGTCACCCAAAGTTATGACACCCATCCAAAAAATCAATCCACACTACCAACCGCCACCACGACACCTATTACGTAATCCGCCCACATCCCACCCCAATTTAACCAACGCCCACCCCCGAAGCCCACCACCAGCCAACCCACTCCAGCAGCCAAACAATCCACAAATCAAATCTACTATACCCCCCCGCGCAAACAAAATTTATTAATCATAGCAAACAAGTGGTATACGATAAGCCTAACCCCATAATAAGCGATTGACCCATTTTAAGCACCATATTACACCAGTACTTATAACATTCTTCATCCCCAAGCAAATTACATATACCATAAGCTTAAGCAACCTTATCCCTTGGAAATGAAATTATGAAAAACTATAAATGTTTTAGATAACGATTCAAATCAACTATACAATGTTAACCTGAAAAGTTGTTTCAGAACAGTTAAGTTTCCTTTACAAAATCCACAACCTATGCATCTTAACCCTAATTATATCATTATAAATTATAAACATTTCTCTAGTACCTAAATCCACATTTTGTCATTCAACTAGCAAATTTTTACCCGCTCATTGTATCATTCCAGCTCAGCAGTATAGGATTTAATTGGCTATTTAGATTGTCCTTATGACCTTTGTTACAATTAGTACCTGATTGACAGTTCTTCAAACCTAGATAATATCAAGGCAACAAGTAGTGTAGAAGAAATTATATCTTTAAAAGCTGCATATTGTTGGCTTCAAGCAATACTAGAGTAAGAATATATTGTGTTTATCACTGGTTTATCTCTCATTCTCTAGATAATTCACAAGATGGTTAGTTCAAATAACGGCATCTCTATTCACACTTTGATTTAGTCAATATCATTATGAGTGTTGAGTCTAGATGTTGGTTTACCTCAGAGAGAACATAAGAACCCGTAACTATACAAATTGGGCATAAGAACACTTTATGGCTGTAGAGAAGTCACGCACAGTCAAAATCAAACACATCCAAATCATCGGTTAGATAATCTGCATGGGTTTAATGACCGACTGTATAACTGGGACCTTCTGTAATACCAGGGTTTACCAAGAATTCCAATTCTTCATCATTCAGAACTTTACCATTTCCTTGAGCTTTAACCAATAGAAATTTATCCCTGAACCACGTAGCATCTCTTTTCCTCTTTGGCTTTCGGCACTGCCTTGCCATGTGACCTTCCCTTTGGCAGTTAAAACACTTTACGACCCTTTGTTGACCTGAATAATTCCCTTCAGTTCCTGAAGTATTAGCCCTTGTTCCGAAAGTACCAGCAGCATAGATAAATAGGTCTCTCTCTTTAAGTTAGGATTAAATTACAATTAACCCTTCCATCATGGTACATTGTGCTTGTTATCTTAGGTTTAGATTAATAAAAACATTTACAAAAAATTCATCACTTGCTGATTGTTGGTATACTGTGGAAACGAGAATGTGACGACAGTTAGACAAAAATGACTCATTTATGTTAATGACATCAAAGGGACATGCTCCTTGCTTAAACACAGAAAACTGCTAGACCATAGTCTAATCAAGGAAATATCATCCCAGATGTGTTTGTTAATTTTAACTGTGGAGGCCATATATAGATGTGTTTGTGGAAAAGCCTCTTGATAAAGGTGGATAGTAAGCATTTTGATACGGTGTTGACGTATAAAGAAATTGCAAGAGGTATGGATGGATAAGTAGTTGAGTAATGTTGCATGGAAGGAATTGATTCATAATGAGGAGACTGAGATGGTGAAAACTGTTGTTGGAACTGAGGATTGTTGTATGAGTATTGATAAGTGTTAAAGTGAGATGGTGTCATCTGATGGTTAGCAACTATTTTAAGTGGATCTTGATTGCATTCACGCATAATACGGACTTACATTGCATGGAGTTCGTGTTGTTATAGATATATGCATGAAGCTGATCAGATTGGTAGTATGTAAAATCTTTTACAATGCTATGAAATCAATTACAAGACACTTACTCCATTCAGGTCGAGGGAGATGGTTGTAAGAACTTGGTATTAACCATAAAATTTTGCTCTAAATTTCATTTTGTAATATGGTTTTTCCATAGATCAGACTGAGTAAATCTTAAGTAATATTTATGAAAGTGCCCCCTTCCCACCCTCGCTCTCGAAAGCAAACTTATCAATCTGCATTATCACAAACAGTTTTTACACTTCCATATTCCTGCTTTGTCAATAACAAAGGTAACCAATGCATTAGTAGATGAAAGACCCTTTCTCATGATCCTTGGAAACCTCTGTGAATGAATCTTAACAATTCTAGAATAGATATCAGCATGGTAGACCTTGAAGAATGATACTATCTTGCTTCATATCACCAATCAGCTGAATTTCTCTGTAGCAGACAATTCAACTCAATTTTCTTGTCCGTGACACACTAACACCTTTTATCTTCATCTTCACATCGCGTATGCCAAATGATATGTACTGCCGTCTCTTCACACTGATTCAAGTAGTCAATCTTCTGTGCCTTTTTGTCTTTGCATATAAAAGTTCCATCTACTATATCACCAGAATCATACCAAGTCTCTATTGAGTCCAGACAT
Source organism: Tanacetum coccineum (assembly GCA_026074375.1). Classification (NCBI taxonomy): domain Eukaryota; kingdom Viridiplantae; phylum Streptophyta; class Magnoliopsida; order Asterales; family Asteraceae; genus Tanacetum; species Tanacetum coccineum. The sequence goes on along the minus strand of BQNB010169656.1, from coordinate 9,844 downwards.
TGTGTCGGAAGTAATTGCTCTCAGTAAACAAAAGATCATCATGTACTTAGCAAGAGTAATCTTTTTTCCAAATGGAATTATTGAATCCTGTTTGATTAGAGGATGTGATAAAGATGAGATAGATAACTTTTGTGTGAACGTTCAGTGATAAGAGGTTGTTGTGTAAATTGATTTTTGTTTTAAAAATGTGATGAGTCCTTAAGATTACACGTGATTTTACAATTTCTGATAAAAACCGACAAAATAATTAAATACTTCACGGGAATTATTACAAATTCACATAAAAAACGTATAATATCTCCAAGGAAAAAACGGTAAAATCGTCTCAAAGGTAAGTGCATAAGTCACCCAAGGTAACGTACAAATCGCTAAGAAAAATGTATAAATTGCCGTTGGAGAAGAAAGGTATTAGAATGCGCTATGAATCTACATGTAATGAAATCGCTAGATTGGGAAACCCATATAAAATCCTCTGATTGGAGAAAACATGTATAAATCAGCTGAGATTGGAAACACGTATAAATCGCATGAGAATTATTGAAACTCGTAATAAAATCGCTGGATTTGAAACACATATAAATGCTGGATTTGAACTCGTATAAATCGGCTGGATTTGAAAACAACGGAATAAATCACGGGATTTTAAACACGGATAAATCGAAGGGAATTGAAACACCTATAAATAGCTGGATATTATACACACGTATATAAATCGCCGAAGTCCAAAAACAGTAAAACACGTCTACTTTGACAAACGTAAAATCGCACGGAACAGCACACGGTATAAATCGCCTGTATACCCCAACCGTATAAATCGCCGATTCAACACGTATTAAAACGGCAGAATAAAACAAGTAAAATCAACGATTTCAATACGTATAAAAATCGCCAAATTCAAACAGTGTGTATAAAAAGCCATCTTTAAAAACTTCAAATCACTTAAAGCATATTTTATGAACGTTTACTTAATTCACGTGTTACTCTTCTTGCTATTCTAAGAATAGTATAACCGTGAAAAATCACAAACTTTATGGATTTTAAACCACAAAAAAATTGAAATCAAGCGATCTTAGGTACCCAAAACACTTTTTTTCATCATGCGATACCAAAACAAACAGTAAAGGATAAAGATTTTTAAAGGTTTTTTTTTTTTTTCCAAAGTTTTTTTCTTGTAACAACTACCCTAGACTAAGAAAAACCAGAAACAAAATTTAAGAGACTTTATGGGTTTAAAACGCCACAAAAGATGAAAACCTTTGTGATTGTAGGTTCGATAAACCAATACACGAGTAAACAAGGTAAAAACACAAGTAAACTAAACGCTTAACCCCGACCATATGATAGTATTTATACCACCTCTCCATGCCTTGGAGAGGTTTGGTTTTTCACTTTTCTCTCATTTTTAGTAATCTAAATATTCTCCTTTTTCCTTTCTCTCTCTAGAAGTGTTCATCCCATCTTTCTCTCTCTAGTTTCTTCATACATTTGATTGTGAGTTTAGATATAACTAGTATTCTTCAATTGTTAACAATACCATGGGGATTAAGCGTGGTTTGTGTGTCGTTTATTTTACATTGTTGACTGTGTTCTTATGGTTCGAACCATCACAAAGATGTTTCAGCTTTGTGGGTTTTAAACCATAAAGCTCTTAACTTTGTTCTTTTATTATCTTAGTCTAGGGTAGTTGTACAAGAAAAACTTTGGAAAAACTTAAAAATCTTTATCTTTTTGTTTGTTTAGGTTCGAAAAAAGTGTTTTGGGTACAAGAATATTGATTTCAATTTTTTTGTGTTAAAATCCATAAAGTTTGTGTTTTCACGGTTCTCCTATTCTTAGAATAGCAAGAAGTACAAGTGAATTCAAGTAAAAACGTCAAAAAATATGCTTTTAAGTGATTTGAAGTGTTTGAAGATGGCTTTTTATACACACTGTTTGAATTTGGCGATTTATACGTATTGAATTCGGTGATTTATACCTGTTTTATTCTGCGATTTATACGTGTTGAATTCGGCGATTTATACGGTTGGGTATACAGGCGATTTATACGTGTGCAGTTCCGGCGATTTATACGTATGTCAAAGTAGACGAGTTATATGTTTTTGGATTCGGCGATTTATACGTGTGTATATCCAGCTATTTATAGGTGTTTCAAATCCATCGATTTATCCGTGTTTCAAATCCAGTGATTTATACGTGTTTCAAATCCAGCGATTTATACGAGTTTCAAATCCAGCAATTTATATGTGTTTCAAATCCAGCGATTTATATGTGTTTCAAATCCAGCGATATATACGAGTTTCAAATCCAACGATTTATATGTGGTTCCAATCCATTGATTTTTACGTGTTTCCAATCTAGCGATTTATACATATAGATTCCAACGATTTATACCTGTCTTCTCAAACGACAATGTGTACATTTTCTTAAGGTGATTTATACGTTACACTTGGGTGACTTATAAACTTACCTTTGGAGATTTATACCTTATTTCCTTGGATATTTATACAGTTTTTCTGTGATTTGTAAAATCCCGTGAAGTATTTAATTATTTTCTCGGTTTTATCAAGAATTGTAAAATCTCGTGTAATCTTAAGACTCATTCACTTAAAACAAAAAACAATTTAACACAACAACCTCTTATCACTGAACGATCAAAAAGTTATCTATTCTCATCTTATCACATCTCAAATCAAACATGGATTCAATAATTCCATTTGGACAAAAGAATACTCTTGCTAAGTACATGATGCTCTCTGGTACTGACAATCATCCACCAATGCTGGACAAAGACTTGTATGATTCTTGGAAAAGTAGAATGGAACTTTATATGCAAAACAAAAAGCACAGAAGAATGATACTTGAATCAGTTGAACACAGTCTACTCATTTGGCCTACGATTGAAGAAAATGGGTTGACCAGGACAAAGAAATATGTTGAATTGTCTGCTACAGAGAAAATTTCTAATCTAATGTGAATTAAGGCAACTAGTAATCGCATTCTTCAGTCTACCAGCTGATATCTAATCACATTGATAATCACAACAGAGTTTCCAAGGATCTATGAGAAAGAGTTCAAATACTAATGCAAGGTAACCTCATTGACAAAGCAGGAAAAGGAAGTGTTAAACTAATGATGCATCTGATAAGTTTGCTCACGATCACAAGGGGAAGCACTTCATAAATATATACTTAAGATTACTCAGCTGAACAAATGTGAAAAAACATTTACAAAATGTAAATTAGAGCACATTTTATGTTTAATACCAAAGTTCTTAAACCAACTCCCTACCTGAATGGAGTAAGTGGTGTAACTGATTTCAAGCTTGTAAAAGATTTACATACATACCAAACTATGATCCACTTCATGCAATATTAAACACACTAACTCCATTCAAATGAAGTCCGTATTAAATGCGATGAATGCAATCAAATCCACTTAAAATAGTTCAAACCAATCAGATGACACCCATCTCCCTTTAACACTTATCAATACCATACAACAATCCTCAGTTCCTACAACAGTTTTCACCATCTCATTCTCCTCATTATGAATCAATTCCCTTCCATGCAACATTACTAACTCAACTACTTATCCTTCCATACCTCTTGCAATATTCATATCCCAACAAAACGGTGACGTATCCAAATTGCTTACACATCCACCCATACATCAAGAGGAGCTTTTACCACAACCACCATTCTATATATGGCCTCCACAGTAATTAACAAACACATTCAGTGAATTTCTTAATAGTAGACTCTGGTCTATCAGTTCCTGTGTTTAAGCAAAGGAGATGACCCTATTGATGACATTAAACAAAATGATGTCATTTTTGTCTACTGTCGTCACATCTCGTTTCCCATATACCAACAATCAGCAAAGAAATTCATCTAACCTAAGATAACAAGCAAATATACATGATGGAAGGGTAATTGTTTAACCACTTCAAGAGAGACCAAATTATTATGCTGCTGGTACTTCAGGAACAAGGGCTAATACTTCAGGAAAAGGGAATTATTCAGGTCAACAAATGTCGTAGAAGTGTTTTAACACTGCCAAGGGAAGGTCACAGGCAAGGCAGTGCCGAAAGCCAAAGAGGAGAAAGAGATGCTTACGATGTTCAAGGAAAATTAATCTATTGGTTAAAGCTCAAGGAAATGGTAAAGTTCTGAATGATGAAGAATTGGAATTCTTGGTAAACCCTGGTATTACAGAAGGTCCAGTTATACAGTCGGTCATTACACACAATGCAGCTTATCAAACCGATGATTTGGATGTGTTTGATTTTGACTGTGACGAGATCTCTACAGCCAAAGATGTTCTTATGGCCAATTTGTCTAGTTACGGTTCATATGTTCTCTCTGAGGTACCACACTCTGACAACACACATAGCGTGATAATGCTAAAATCAAAGGTGGCAAGAGATGCCGTATTTTGAACAAACCCATCTTGTGAATTATCTAGAGAATGAGATAACCAGTGATAACAATATCATTCTATACTCTCAGTATCTGCTTGAAGCACAAAATGCACCGTTAAAGGATATAAATCTCGTTCTACACATACAAGATGTCATGATATTATCTATGTTTGAAGAACTGTCACATCAAGTAACTAATTGTAACAAGGTCAATAAGGACAATCTAATAGCCAATTAAATCCTATCTGCTGAGACTTGAAAGATACAATGAGCGGCGTAAAATGCTAGAATAAAAGAAAAATGTGGATTAGGTACTAGAGAAAAGATTATAATTAATGATATAATTAGGGATAAAGATGCATAGTTTGTGGATTTTGAAAAGGAAATTAACTTTCTTAAACAAACTCTTTCTGAACAATTAAAAGAAAAAGAATCGTTAACAAAAACATTTAATTTTTTCAAAAACAAATCCAAGGAAAAGGATGCTAAGCATATTGACAAAGAAATTGCTTTGGAGAAGAAAGTTAAAGAACTGGAGAATATTGTGCATAAAATGGGTCAATCCGCATAAACTGTGTATATGCTAACGAAACCACAAGTTTTCTATGATAACAACCTTAAGAAAGCTCTTGGTTTTCAAAATCTTTTCTATCTTAAGAAAGCTCACAACTATGCTAATGCCTTATGAGTTATGTTTATGTAAGGAAACAAATGTTGATTTCAATTGCTAGATTCGTAAAGAGACTTTTCTGCTTAAGGAAGAGAGTCAATCAAAAATGCTTTCCAAACAAAGTGATCCAATGGTGCTTAGGAAAAGAAATTAACATTAAACCAATAATTAAGCTGAGTTCAATTGATTATCCTGAAGATTTTTGGTAAACGTTTTGTCCCCACATACAAAGAACTTACTGATGAACAAGCTTCAAGTACATACTCACACACCCTAATACTGACCAATCTGCTTCTTCGCCTGTCAAAATTGAGGCTCCTCGGGAACTTCCTAAGTTAAGCCTGGTTAATACAAGCCTTAAAAAACTTAAATACCATCTTGGTCAATTTAACAATGTAGTGAAAAAGCGGATTACGCTCGATGCTTTTAATAGAAGGGGAATGGGGGTTTGAACACACTAAAGCTGTTTTTATAAACGAAATAATTCCATTTGTAAAGACCTTAAAAGACATATTCAATGTTTTTGATAAAGATCTTTTAAATGAGGTAACAGAAGTACAAACAGTTTTTAACCAGATGGAAGCTGCTGTTCAACAGTATTCATATAGATAAACAGTGCTTTGAAATTTAAAAGAAACAATTTTTGATAAAAACGATCGACACTTTGGATCAATTATCATTTCTCAAGAATGAATAATTGTTGTAATTCTTCATGGATAAAAAATACTTCTATGAATGTGAATACTTTTTTGAAATGAATGGATTCTGTGAAATCTCATATTGAATGTGCAACAAGTGTCTCAAACTTGAAGCTAAGCTTAATCCAACAACACAACAATTGTTGAAAAATGATGAGTATAAAATACTTTTCGAAAAGACTGTTATCTAAACTTGAACAACATTGCATTTCTCTTGAACTTGCAATGCAACTCAATAAAGAAATTTTTCAAAAGAATAACACATCTGTGAACCAAACTGAACCTTCATTTGATCAATTGTTTTAAATTAAACAATTTGAAAGCCGAGCTTCAAGAAAAAGACACAACAATCAAGAAGTTGAAAGCAAACATTAAACGTTTATTAAAAATTCAACCACATACCAATGTGAAAAGGGATATAGATAGATTGAACCATCAAAACAAAGAACTGGACCATAAGAGGTGACAAACTAATTCTCGAAAATAGCATTTAAACAAAACAGGCTTATAAACAACTTTAGAATCAATTAAACCATCACATTTCGTGCTAAAGAAAAACTGAAATCTCTCTCTGATTATCAGGTAAATTAAAAGTCCTGGTTGAAATTTTTCTGATTTAAATGCTTAACTTTAGGAAAAAAGTGGTTGGTCAATAACAACATTACAAAAAAGACTTAAGAAATTAAAAAGGAAAGGAAATTGCTTGATCAATGCTGCCCAAATGTCAAATGCTACCACTATTGCTCTAAGGAAAGTATAGTATTGACCCACTAATTTTTGGCTCCTAAGGTTAAGAATAAAAGAGAAGCTCATGAATACTACCTTAAGCATACTATGGAACAAGCTGCTATTCTTAGGGAGGTAGTTGAACAAGCTAAATCACGAAACCCTTTAGATAGTGCATCTTACTCAGCCTGTATGTATGTTAGGCTGATTTAAGAGTTGCTAGGTTATGTTAGAGATACTTGCCCTGATATTCACAAACCTAGTGAGAAATTAGTTGCGGTCACCCCTATTAATAAGAAGAAAATAGTTCAATTTGCTAACACTGTCACATCATCAGGAAACATTCCTAAAGTAACTAACAGACCCCTATTGTCTTCTACATGAGTAGACCCTTCTACTAGTGCTAGAGGATCAAAGCCTTCAGGCAATACAAAGAATGATAGATTTCGCGAACACCAATTAGTAAAGAGAAGAAAAAAGTAGAGGTCCAATCTATGAAAGTTAATACTAGTTTGAAATAACAAGAACTCTGATTCTAAAAAAGTTTGTAAAAAACATTTAAGCATCCTATTAAAGGTGTTACTGCTCTTTGTTCTTATGCAATGCATTTTTGTTTTGATGCTAAAACAAGTTATGTGTTTAATTGTTTCATTAAGTGAAAATTAAAATGGTGCATGCTAAATCTGCTTCTAAAGAAAAATAAAAAGAGAAAAGAAATGGAAACCCTACTGGTAAAAGTGTTAACTCAGTTAGAATATAAATGAAATCCCACTACTGGAAGACTTTTACCTTAGTTGGAAAAGCATGCCCTTTAACTAGGTTAACCGCCCATAATAAAGTGCCTCTTTGGTGCATCACATTCCTCTTCAAGTATTGCAGCCAAAACTTGTGTAGTAACAAAAGTATATACCAGAGACCTAAAGTACCTAAGTCTATCAAATAGCAAAAACCCAAGTTGCAAAATCAAGTTAATGCTAACATAATGGAACCCTGAACATTACGGTTGATCCGATACTTTAAAGGGTTTTGCTCCATCGTTTTCTTCTCTTATCGACTGCAGGTTGTCCAAATAGTTTTGTGGTATTTGGACTCCCTGAATGCTCCAAGCACATTATGAGATCGCTCTCCAACTATGCTCACACCAATTTCGATCATTTCTTACTGACTCGTAAATTCAGTAACGACCAAGTTGTGAAGATTATGGGGTATGGTGATTATCAGATAGGGAACGTCACAATTTTAAGGGTTTATTATGTGAAAGGACTAGGACACAATCTATTCTTAGTTGGTCAATTATGCTACTCAGATCTTGAAGTAGCATTCAAAAAACACACATGCTTTGTTCGTAATCTGGAAGGTGTTGATTTACTCTCAGGATCTCGAGGAACTAACTTGTATTCTTTGTCCATTGGGGATATGATGTCGTCTTCTCCTATATGTCTCTTGTCCCAAAGCCACACAAGAACTAAGTCATGTTATGGCATCGTCCGTCTGTCCACATTAACTTTGATGTTATTAATCACTTGGCCAGACACGGTCTAGTAACAAATGGTCTTTTTTCCCAAACTTAAATTTTAAAAGGAACCAGATTATGTTTCTGCGATGTGCCATGGGAAAAAGCAAGAAACAATCACATAAACCTAAATCTGAAGACACCAATCAGGAAAAACTATATCTTCTGCACATGGATCTTTGTGGGCCTAATGCCTGTTGCAAATGTAAATGGGAAAAAGTGCATCCACGTCATTGTAGATGATACACACGTTCCACATGTGATGTAACTAGCATACAAAGGATGAAGCTCTTGATTTATAATCAATTTCTGAAAAATAACAAATTCGATTGAATGCAACTGGTGGAACATATCGTACAGAGTAATGTAACTAGATTTGTTAATCCAAACCTGCGAACTACTATAACAATTGGCAATCTCTCACGAAACACAGTTGCGATAAACTCCACAACAAATGGGTCGAGGCAGTATCGAACTCTTGTTGCGAAAAATCGTACTCTTGTTTAAGCCTCTCGAAACCAATGTTAATACATCAAAAGCCACCTTTATTTCTAGGTCTAGGCAGTTTGCTGAAACCAAGCATTTACACCCAAAACCGATCCATTTTACGACGTCGCCATGGAAAAAAAATCTTATAGCTCTTACATGGAGTAGAAAACCTTATTTATCCTACCTTTACGTTTTTGGTGCACTTTGCTACCCAAACAATAATAGTGAGAATTTGGGCAAACTTCAAGCTAAAGCTTATATAGGTATTTTTATTGGATATGCATCCAAGAAGAAAGCTTACCATATTTACAACTGACGTATCTAAAAACTCATTGCAACCATCACCATGGCGATTGATGAGCCGGACGGCTAGGCTTTTGAACAAAGCATTTTATGAACCCGCGCTTCAAGGAATGACTCCTGCAACACTCAGTTCAGGACTCGTTCCAAACCTCCTCCATCACAGCATTGTTTTACCGATGTTTCCGAAGGCATGAATTTGGTATCTTGTATTTTAACCATGTTTAGATGATTTCTTCTCTCCTACTCCGTCTAGCATTGTCTATCCATGATTCCTGTAAGAACCTCTAGCTCCTGTGAGTCAACTAGTTTACCGTCCTCAATAACTTTTAATCAAGATGCAACCCTCACACAAGTACCTCACAAAACACTCCATAATATCACAATCCAAAACAATTCCTCTCTGTGCTAACTAAGAGTCACATGTCCTTGAGGTTCACATATGATAAACGATCCATATTTTGGCATTCTAATTCCAAGAAGACAATTTTTGAAGTAACCTCATCATCGGATTTAATTTCCTACTATTGTGCACCTCAATGCACCACTCAAACACCTCAAGTAAATGGACAAATATCATCTGTTTAAAAATCATAAATAGTGCACGCCTTCAAGACTCGTTTCCATAAGACTTCCAACAACACGAACAAGCCCTATTCTGCAACTAATATACTTCCTTACTTCAATTGAACCTAATAAGTACAAAGCTGAAATTAGTCATGCTGGATTGAGGCAATGCAAAAAGAGCTACATGAATTCAAACGTCTTGAAGTCTGGGAACTCATTCCTCGTCTAGATAAAGTGACGGTTATCACCTTAAAATGGATATATAAGGTCAAATTGGATGAATTGAGGGGTATATTGAAAAACAAGGCAAGATTGGTAGCTCGTGGATACCGTCAGGAAGAGGGAATTGATTTATAAGAATACTTTGATCCCATGGCTAGACTAGAAGTTGTTTAGATATTTCTCGCGTTTGCTGCTCATATGAATATGATCGTCTATCAGATGGATGTAAAGATAACATT
>BQNB010169655.1:0-13757 GCA_026074375.1 Tanacetum coccineum | reverse complement strand
CCGTTAATTCAAACTTGGCCCGTCTTTCATACAGTTCAACTTGTTCCTTATATGTTGCAAGTTCAGCAGTTAGTGAATTATCAACTACTGTGTTTCGTGTTGTTTTAGAGACAGATTGGGCATGAGGTTCATACATATCATTATATATCATCATGTATGCATCATTTGGAACAGAAGATACATTGCTTTGTACAACTGGCACTGCGTTGTCCTTTACATACTGATCATACAGAATCATATTACTATCACTCGTATAATCGGCATGTGAGTCAACAACGTAGTTTGGTTGTACATCATCATGCATCTCGTGTTCTTCATGATGTTCACAAACAGCATCCTGATATTGATCATGGTCGTGTACCTCAGATAGAATGTCTGAATCATATGACGGACCGGCTTCATCATACACAGGATCTGTAGATGATAGATTAGCCATGAACATAGTTTGTGCCATGGGAGCCTCATCAACATCAGAATCAAAAGCATCATAGTCATCAGCTTGAAACACATTATCCACATTGAGTGCTAAATCCTGAACAGGTTGCTCATCCACATCTTCATCAACAGCGTTGTCATGTCCACCTGCAAGAAATAGTAACTGTTCTTCATCCAATGCCACCCTATTCTCCTGAGCTTGCATCAGTAACATCTTGTCTTTGAAGTATTCGGAGTTCTGTGGTCGCTTAGGCTGAGTGCAGTTCCTTGCTATGTGGCCTATACCGTTGTAGTTGTAGCACTTAACCTGCCTTGCTTGACCTGGATTAGCATTCCCGACTCTGTTCTGAGCTCCCCCATAACCAGCTGTACCTGCACCCCGTGCATTGTTACCCTGTCCTCTATTCTGTCGACCCTGAACATTCTGAACCACAACCCTGCCATCTTGAACTGTGGCTTGGTTCCTAGGATTTGATGAAGTTCTGAGTTGATTGTTTGTTTGAGGAAGGTATGTTTTGTATGATTGGGTGAGAAGGGCAAGTGTGTTGGTTAAATTCTCAATTAAGTTGTCCGTTGGAGAGAGTCCCGAATCAAGTTGAGAGTTGTCAGCAAAGTGTGGTGGAACATATGTGGATGATGGATTTGTGGATGATTGTGAATTGTACTGCTGAGGTGCAACATTGGACATCAAGGCGAGAGGATCAACTGTGTGTTGAGTGAATCGGTCCAACATCATTTTGTTCTCATTGGCATGTGCCTCGTGCTGCTTTAGATAAGCATACAGTTGATCATAGTTGGAGTCCCTCAAGCCTCTGTTGAGTTTCACTGCTGTTACAAATCTACCCCATTCTGGCAACATGTTATTAACAAACTTAGAATTCAACTGCATTCTGGACATGGTCATCTTGATGTTACGCATGTCGTTGATGAGTTTGGCAAACCGGACATAGTAATCATGAATAGTCTCTCCTTTGTGCTGACGAAAGTGTTCAAAGTCATCATACAGTTGTGATTCACGGTCTTCTTTTGTTAATTCAGAACCTTCCATGAGCATCTTTACATTGTCCCATATGTCCTTTGCATCAGTGTAATGATTGATAAGAGAGTAGATATCTTTTGGTAACCCTTGAAGTAGGATGTTTGTTGCCCGAATGTCAGCATTGTACCTATCCTTATCTTCGGGTGACAAGTCAGAATAGACTCGAGGTCGTTCTGGACCTAGGGCACCTTCAGCAAGTGTTTCTCGAAAAATCCCCATTTGAAATGGTCCTTCATCAATTGACTTCAGAATGTTCACACCATTCTCTTTACCTTGACAATACAGTCAAATACGTTGTTGCCATGATGCAAAGTCAGTCCTATCAAGCATAGGTGGTCGGGTATCGGAACCGGCACATTGGATGTCTTTCAAAAGATTAGCCATTTTAATTGATTGTGAAATGATTAAGTTGATCGAACAATGACTAGTGATTGTATGTTAAAAGTGATGATTGTTTGTTGGATTAGGTGATATGTTGTTTAATTGTGATTTGGTTTGGTTGAAATGAGTTAACGTAATGAAGAAAATTTTGCCAGAGTTTCTTTCTACCAAAACGCAGTGAAGGTCTTCAAAAGTAGACAAAACGCAGGAAGCCTTGAGACAAAACGCAGTCAGGTCTTGAGACAAAACGCAGTCAAGTCTTGAGACAAAACGCAATCAAATCTTGAGACAAAACGCAATCAAGTTTTGAAATGGACAGAGTCTCTCTTAGGCAAAACGCAGTATGGGTCTTCAAATAGGCAAAACGCAGAGGCAAATCTCAACCTGTTATAGACAAATCGCAGGACACAAAACGCAGTGACCAAAACGCAGTATCTTGAGACAAAACGCAGTGACCAAAACGCAGAATCTTGAGACAAAACGCAGTGACCAAAACGCAGTCCCTAATAAGACAAAACGCAGTACTTTTGTCCTTCACAAAACGACAAAACGCAGTGTACTTTCTCTGACAAAACGCAACCAAGAAATATGCCAGAGAGACAAAACGCAGTCAAGAAAATACGAACTTTTTCACCTAAAAACACCTAAAAATCACCCTTTTGAACGTTTTTGCTTGGTTTCTTTTGCACAACTTGATCCTAGAAGGCTATAACAACTACTAAAACACTAACTTTAACATCACAAACGTGAGAATCAAAGAGTGTCAAGAATAAGACCATAAACCTTCAAAAACCAAACTTTTGATCTAAACTAACCAAGAAAATGCACACACAATCTAGCTAATCATCCCATGAGCTCTGATACCAATTGTAAGATATTGGATATCATAACACAATCAATGATTTAGGGGTTGGCCTACTTTGTAGAGAGAGAAAGTGAGTTCTAGTGAGAGAAACTACACCTTATGTGTGTGTTTGATAATTGAACAACCAACCCCTTCCCATGGCTGGAAAGGGGGTATAAATACAAGAGTTTGATGCCCCTAAGTGGGCTATAGAGTGGGCTAACATGTGGGTAAAGACCCGGCCCAACACCATAAGTCAAACTATACACTAACGATTAATATTAAGGCTACGCGCTAACCTATGCTAGACATTAAATGGGGTGACCGAGTCTTTTACATGGATTTTCTAATATCTAACACTTAGCATTCCACCAAGTCAAAGCAGGTCCTTACAATGTTGCAGCAGCAAACTTAACCTTTTTGTGCCCTCTGCACATTCGCTAATCCCAAAAACACTCTCAGTTTTCTCAAACCATCTTAATAATTCAACAGCTCCTTCATTACCATGGAAAGCAGTATAATTGCACTTTATAAATCCAGCAAAAGTGCACTCACGAACAGCAGGTGCGACATCCTGACTCCTAGCTAGTCTAGATCCCCTAGCATCATTTCCAATATTCGCATGTCTAGCTCGCTCAGCAGCGATAGCAACATCGACATTTTCCTTGATCATTCGACGAATTGCAGCTTGAGTCAAAGTTGCAGACTTTTGAGGCATGATTCTGCCACGTCACACAGAAAACAATCTGATAAGCATTCATAACATGATATACTCATAACATGGTACAATGACAAATCAATCACAACAACAGTCACACAACATCAAGTAGTAATCAAAAGATAGTCATTCATTTTTCATCACAAAAGAGTTAATACATAGTTGCATTATTTCATGAAATGATACAAATCGTTACAACCAATAGCACTAATTCTACTAACTGAGGATTCAGTTTAGTGATTACACAATAAAGATACTACTAATGAATCTAAACTACTAAGCATCATGAGGAGATCCTCGCGGCTCAGATGATGGACTCTTCTCATCTTCAATCGAAACATTGATAGCTTCATTCGGTCTTTCTTCAAACACAAATCCTCTACGAATCATCTCTTGATAGAACTCATGAGCTCGAACTCTAGTCCAATAGAGATCTCTCTCGACTCGTTCGTTCTGCATACGAAGGAATGTGTTGCTAAACCTTGCTTCTTCAAGTTCCTTCTTTAATTTCTTACACTCAACCTTATCTTCAGCATTACCAAGCTTTTCAACTAGCTTTTCCATTGCAGCCGTTCCTTGCTCCACACTAGAACGCACTTCATTACCCAAATCCAAAATCAACTTACCATAGTACTCATCCTTTGCTTTTCCTTTCTTCTTGACCAATGCATGCGCCGTCTCGCGACCACACAGTCGTCTTGAAAGAGAAGCCATCCGACCAAAAAGAGAGTTAATGTCCCTTCTCATGAGACCATGTAATAGACCATCACCGTCCTCACGAAGAAAAGGAGAAGTAGACGATTCACCTACCTCATGGAAGCTAGCAGGAACGGTCTCATCCTTGTGCTCAATCGGGTTCTCAACCTTGATCGCATCCTCAGGTTCTGACTCAGAAGCAGGCGGCAAATGGTTAAGAGGATCCACCACTTCATAAGGGTAAGTCAACTCTGGCTCATTCTCATCTTCCTCGATGTCGACTTCATATTCTTCTTCTTGAGGATCTTCTTCTTCCTCAAATTCGTCTTCTTCCGGGTCCTCGTCTTCATCCACCAAGACAGGATCGGGAATAACAGAAACATCATCCTATTGATTCGGCTCAACAACAGGTATATCATCCACATGATTGGGAGGAATTACATTCACCATGATAATTTATAGAATATCATACAATACTTACTTAATAGCATATCACTTCTTATTATCATTGAAACACTATTATCAAAATAACGGTTCGCATCAAAGCGCAACAAATAAAAATTCACAATTCGTGACATTCTCATTTCGCATATACATTAATTATATTTCAAACATATATAATGATAGTTATCGTATAATCACCTGACATTCTATGCATACAACATATGCATAAATGCACCATGAATAACAATTTATGCATCCAACACATGCATAAATATATCCATACTTAACCAATTATACATATAACACATACGTAAATATACCTATACATAATAATCAAATAAATTTACCTTTTCTTTCTATAGGTAACCAATGGCAACGAGGAGTCTCGGCGTGCGTGTAGAAGCGTTATAGTTTAGGTTTTCAAAAAGACTCGACCTAGTTCTCTATAACCTTAGGCTCTTGATACCACTCTGTAACACCCCACCCAACGTACATTGGATTGCGCAGCGGAATTAGCAATTTGGGTGTTACTAAATAGCACCATTCACCAAGATAATAGAAAACGACCCAAATGAGACGTTTTAACAAACATGTGTTCCATTATTAATCAGAGTTAAAATGCGTTTAGGTCCCCACAGAATCGCAACCACCGTCTATTACAACATTTGAAAGACAATTGTTTCAAATAAAAGACATTGTTTTAACACAACTTAAGACATTGTTTTTGAAAGACCGGAACACACAAGTAGTCTTTCCATAAATCCATCACACGCACGACACCTCCACGCCATCGTTGCCTTCATCCTTGGTTACCTGGGATAAAACATGTTTAAAACGTCAACAACAAAGTTGAGTGAAATTCATAGAGTTTAAAATAATTAATAAGCAATAATCTTTGAACACATAATTAGTTCTCGGGAAAACAAAGCAACGAATGCAATGTATAGCAACTTCTTTTCTTTCACGCAATAAGCTCATGACACCGAACGTTAACAGTACATATGGCATTTCATATGTTAGTGTGCCCCAAAACAAGGTATTATTGTCATATACCTACTACTTTCTAAATACAAAATGTCCGTTACAGGGTGCTCACCTACGGATTCATACCCCGGACAGGGTTGTCAAACCCAATAGATCTATTTAATGCATTAGCGTTCACCTCGCAAGGCAATTAACGGTTCATGAAATAAGGGACTTCGACAATAGCAACTTATGCGGAAACAATCTCGTAATCGGGTCCAGCATACCATAAAATCATATGTGTTTGATTTTATAAAACAAACATGCATCCCCCTCGCGGGTTTTAAAACAATTAAAAGATTTAAATGCGAGGCTATGAACTCACCTTAAGCAAAAGATCCAAATCAATCAAGCGCAAGTAACTTCACGTCTTAACCGCGACCTATATAATACATATATAGCGGTACGTGACTAAAAGTATATTAAATCATATATTGCATACTTGCATATATATATATATATATATATATATATATATATATATATATATATATATATATATATATATATATATATATATATATATATATATATATATATATTACTATTACGTATATACAATCATATACTACAATCTCCAAGTGCGACGCAAAACATTTCACTTTGACGCACTTAACAATATTACAACATTTTCCATAAAGTTTCCATTTTTAGAAAGTTTTCGAAAGTAAGGATAATATAATCTGAAATTCATATTTCGTTATCAGTTAACTAACATTACAAACCATTTGCTTATTATAGACTTTATTCAAAAGTTTGCGCAAGTTTTACTTTCAAAAGTCAAACTTTGTAATTGACTTTTTACCTTAAAAATACCCAAACTTGACTCGGTCGTAAAACGTTTGTTTTTAAGAGTTATAAGGCCAACCTTATATCAAAACGGACCTTAGAACATCCTTTATCATTTTCAAAAGCCCAAAATAGATTTCAAAATTTTCTCGACACGCCACGGTCAAGTCAAACTTTCTGGTCAAACATGGTCAACCCAAAACCCATGAAAACGATATTTTCGACATAATTCGACTATCAAAATACGCTTAACTAGTCTATATAATTATACCAAAACCATCAGGCCTTAGCCAATGACAAAACACGCTTTCAATAATTTCCGTACTTGAATCATCTAGCAATAACCATATACATGCAATAACCACAATTAAATCAACACAAGAACATAACTAGAATACTCACAAAGCAATAACAAAACTCGATTTCATTTTCCCCCTTGTTGGACCGTACGGATGAGACCCAAACCCAACCAAACCGAACCTTTTTCAATACAACCAATTGCTCAAAACACTAATCTAGCACTAATAAACACACCCTCATACTCGAAATCTTCAAGAACGAACCAAAAATCTAACTTTTTTAAAACTTAATGCATGTGAGGTTTCTATAGTGAGATTCGTAGCTCTTGAAACAAGGATTAAGATGGTATAATTGGATTTAATTGCATGTCAAAAAAATAAGCCGAAAAAGTGTGTGTTTGTGTGGTGTTCGGTCGAATAGAGGGAGAGAGGAGGAGGACAGGTATTTTTTTTGTAGAAATGATAAGTGTGTGTGTGTGTTGTGTTATTTATAGAAAGAAACTTTGGAAACTTGGCAAAACTAGTCCCTCCATCCTTAATCTCTTTTAAAACTAGTACAAAGCTTCATTTCTTTTACTTAAAATCGGCCAAAGACTCGGGTTACACCACGTTAATAAATATTTTAAATCTGTCCCACTAATTTTCTTTAAAACGTTTAATAAATCGTTACACCTCGTAAAACACGACCCTTTAACATGGTTTTTCAAAACTCGGGGAAACGTCGTAAAGTACAAAAATAACATATTTACGCTCTCGGAGCAACAAAATAAACTTTTTTGACTATCTAAGACACTAAAAACAAATAGAAACTCAACCACTTATTGAAATTACCTTATAAGAAGAAATTCTCATCAAACCTTACATAGCATAAACGACTATAATTATTTACGTAACTAAAAATAATTATCTTAGCTCAAGATAGATGTTGACCTGAAACTCGGGTTGTTACACGGAGTTACATCAGTTTTATAAACTCTCTTAAAGAATTTTGACTGTCAGACATCCATCTCCTTTGTGTGTCTTCTAAAAGAGTGAAATTGATTCGTTTCCTTAAGTCGCCAATTACTAAACCTATTTTTTCAAACATTTTTAACAATTTGCTCTCTTTAGCCATTTTTGGAATTTGTAAATCCAACATGACTTCATTTGACTTAGAACATTCATTAGAAGTAGTAGAAAATGAAAAATATGTTTGTTCAACAAAAGGTTCTTTTTGAGGAACAAATGTTTCATAAAGAGCATTTAATTTTCCATAATTCAGTTGAACCATTTTGTTTCTCATTTTCAATCGACTTTCTTCCGCGTCCTCTAAAGTTTCCTTAGAATTAGGTAAATCAATTTTTAATTTAGTGTTGTAAAGCATTTCACCATAATACATTTTTTGTTGTGCTGCAATGGCTTTCTTGAGACGTTTGGGATTTTGATAACCCAAGCCAGCTTTGAGAAAAGGATCATAAACTTTATTTGGCGTCTTTCCAAGCATGTGAATAGTTTGAATTGATTGTCCTATTTTATAAATAATTCGATCATGAGAACTCAGTTTCTCTTCGAGATCAACAATATCTTCAAGATATCGATTTTCTCGTTCTTTGAAAGCCTTTTTAGCTAACTGAGTTTCATGTTGAATTATTATCTTTTCATTTTCAATTTTGAAAAAATCACTTTTAATTTTATCTTTTTCTTTCAAAATTCTCTCAATGGTGTCTTTATCAGCACGTATCTCACGTTCCAACTCTTCACACGTTTCTTTATATTTTGAACATTGAACCGTTTTGACTCAAATATTTTGACCCATTCCTTATACGTCTCAAGCTCCTTTTGTAGCAACTCTTTTTTCTTTTTAAGCTCATTATTTAATCATTTTTTATTTCAGCTTCTCTTTGAACATTATAAGCCAGAATTTGAATATTATGATATTCATCATGATCATTTGAATCATGTTCAGATGTGCCACCATTATTTTCCACATAAGGATCATCAAATATGATATTAGAATCAATTTGATCATCATCAGATGCGTGAATAATAGTTTTACGTTTCACATGATTCACTTGTTCATGAGCCTTGTGTGAAACATTTACCTCACTGATAGCCTTTGCATCATAGGTTGGCTCAGTCAAAGCATTGTCATCAGCTGGTTGAATTCGAGCCATCATGATTACTGCAGCTGTAAGCTCTTCTAATGTTTCATCTCCAAAAGAATTATCGAGCATGAAATCATTCTCTTCAGTGTTGAGGTTGCTTTCGGCTTCATCTTTCATGGCTAACAACATTTGTTCTCTGAAATACTTTGCATCACGAACTCTTGGTTTCTGACAATCACGAGCATAGTGGCCTTTTTCATTGCAGTTATAACACTGAACATTTTCCTTTCCCGGATTTGACTCAGTTCGTGGAATACGCTGAACAATTTGATTACTTTTATCATTCATATTTCCTACATTAAATGCTTGATTCCTGTTTTGTCGCCCTGCATTCCTGTTACCGTTTCCACCATATCCTGCATTTTTGGTTTGTATGTCAACTCTTCCATCCTAAATCACAACTTGATTCCTTGTGTTTGATGAAGTACGAAGGTAATTATTGGTAGGTGTAAAGAACTTCTGGTTGATTGCTCAAGCTAATAGCATCATTGCAGTTGTAAGCTTGTCTTCTTAAGAATCCCTATGTAACTCCCCTTGATAATCATCTTCATAATCAACAACTGATGAAGGATGTGTGACATAGTGTAGTTGTGGTGAATTTGAATATGAAGGACTTGCATGAGACTGTGAAGAAGCATTTGAATGAGCAATTAGCGCTAAGGGATCATGATTCCTGGTAGCTCTCTTTGCTTTGGATGCCTGGATATGTGGTTTGAATTGCAGTAACGAATCATAAAACTGCTCATATGAAACTGTATGTCCTGTTTGGTTGTGACGAACCATGGTAACATATTTGCTCCACTCAGGTTGCAAGCAATTGAGAAACTTGGTGTTGATTGACACTGAAATAGGACGAACATTATTACGATCCATAATATTCACAAGCGTTGTCAATCTTTCATACACAGATTCTAGCGATTCTCCTTCCTTTGCTGCAAACTTGTCAAACTCATCCATGAGTCGTGAGTGTCTTACATGATTAGTAACCTCAGAACCATACATCAACCTTTTAATTCGTTCCCACATTTCCTTAGCATTTTTACACGCATCCACTGAATTGTAGATATCATTAGGTATTGCTTGAAGAAGATAATTCATGACTCTCAGCAGTGTATTGTTTCTTGTTTATCTCAGTCATTTTGGACAGTGGTTCAATTACCTGCTGCGTAGTATCATCTGGATCAGTAATCATTGGCCTCACATAAGGTCCTTTCTGAATCGAACGCCACATCCGCTCTTCGTCTTTGAGCTTATTATCCAAAAACCTTCTGAACCTACTCCCCTACGGAATATAATTCCCTTTCTCAAGCATTGGATGTCTATCATTAGCTTTTCAAATGATTATAATACAAACTCGGATCGTTTTGGAGATAAAGTCTTGTAATCGTGAAATCACCAAACAAAAACACTTTTGTTTTGTATTACAACACTTGCAATGATGTAACCTTGAAGATACGAAACCTTGATTTGTTATGAAAGTCTAAGTAATAAGAAACTTTTATACGAAAGCTCAATTTTCAAAAATTAGAAGATACGAAACCTCTTAAACTGTGTTACGAAACCCAAGGTATGAGATACAAAACCTATGAAACTGTTAGGTCTTGTTTTATCTTGACTCATACGATATAGAATGATGTAGAATATAGAGAATCAAGAGAGGGAGGCAAATTTTCACAATTTCTAAATTTTATAACAAAAGAGAAAAAGGGAGGGAAAAGTTATTACAAGCCATCAATCACCTAATGAAGATTAGGTAGCTATTTATTGGAGAAGAGGGAGGCTTCCCTTCCTTCCTTTATTTTCCTAATTTAGCTAATTAGTCCCTATCTTTGGTAAATATGCTATTTTTTAGTTTTAGCATATTAAACCTTATTATAAACTACTTTCTACTAAGTAAAATAAAGACTAAACACTAGAAATAAATAAAACCACTTAAAGTATCATAATCGGCACTTTTATGATCCTAACAATCTCCCCCTAAGGGTCAATTATTCTGGGCGTTCCCTTCTTGATCCTAGTGGTCTTTCATTCACATATATTTCTCATCTTCTCATTTGATCATGAAACTTCAACCGTTCTTTAATCTCTTCAGCAAACAGTTATAAGTATTCAATATCTTCTTTACTAAGATTGTGAGTCACATAGCCATACTTAACATCATTGTTGTAGCTCTTTAATCCTTCTAAGACTCTTTTCAATGTCGCATCACAGAACTTATGAACTTCTTAATGTCTCATCACTCTCTTTTCTTTCTTGTTGTTCTTGTAAATAATGCCATATACTGGTTCAGAGATGATGGAGAACATCTTGTAATTCTTAATGCCTGGGAAAGTGATTGTTAGTGCAGTAAGATTGTCATGTTGTTGATAGCTTTCCACACCTAGTAAAAAGTCATGAACTCTTTCCCATATCACTGTACTCCTGATGAAGACTGGTAATGACCACAGCAATCCAGTCTCAGCATAGACATCTACCTTGTGATTTATGATTAGCAGATACATATCTTTAATATCATTCTTGTTAAGATTCTTATAATCTGACTCTGTGATAGACACTATCTTACATTTGCTCTTCTTACAACCATCTCTGTGACAAAATTGTGCTCATGACCTAGTTCCCTGTACGTCTTGATGATTTGAACAATATTTAAATTTATCATGTAAAGGTAGGAAGAATAGTATGTCCAAAAGATACTTAGTGAAATCGTCTGAAGAGTTAGGAGAAATGTTTCCCGGTGAGGCTGGGAAATAGTTCAGAATGTTCATGGAGGAAAAAGCATCCTCAGTATCAGAATCAGATGGGACGATAGTAGAATGAGGGGATGAAGACATGACTGTAACAACCTAGTAGTAAATAACATAAGTTATTTATATAATAGTATAGTAGTTATGTATTACTATTCGGAAAAGTAGTGGCATCTTCGCAATTCAGGGAAAGTAGTGGCACGGAGGGCCTTGATGGCTAGAAAAAGAAATGTGGTTATAGTTAAGGTTTTGACCTTGTTCTCTATAACCATGGCGCTGATACCAATCTGTAACACCCCCATTTTTACAAATATAGCAGCGGAAGCTAATCTGGGGTATTACTTCATGGAAACAACAATCATAATCATAGAAAACGACTCAAAAGAGACGTTGTTCAAAAGATACGTTATCATTCATTTAAAATCAGAGTTTTACAAAGGCAGGTCCCAAAATCTAGTTACATACAATGTGAATGATAACAAGTTTTAGCC
The DNA here is from genome assembly GCA_026074375.1 of Tanacetum coccineum. Classification (NCBI taxonomy): domain Eukaryota; kingdom Viridiplantae; phylum Streptophyta; class Magnoliopsida; order Asterales; family Asteraceae; genus Tanacetum; species Tanacetum coccineum. The sequence goes on along the minus strand of BQNB010169655.1, from coordinate 1,710 downwards.
ATCTTCAAGTCCATGCCACTCCATGCCATAAGTTGCTCAAATCACCTGGGATAAACATGCATAAAAAGAAGGGTCAACACAAAGGTTGAGTGAAATTCATAGGTTTGATATGTAATAGTTGAATACAAGTTATCATAATGGAAATATTGGTATTGCAGGGATAATTATCATGGAGAACAGTATTATTACCCTAAACTCATGAATCACATAAAGAGATATTAAAGAGATATTGGGGGATATTACCCAAAGAGATATTAAAGAGATATTGGGGGATATTACCCAAAGAGATATTAAAGAGATATTGGGAGATATTACCCAAATAGATATGTACTTAGGCAATAATATATCAGGATAGCATATAGTTTAGAAAACACTTGCATTCATGGTTTACAGCAGGTATCACGGGTTTATAAAGTATGTGAGGTTATGAACTCATTAAGTCTTTGAAAAGTAATCACATTGTTATGAGTATATAAAAGAGTTTGTAACAAGCATGTATCCCCCTCGCGGGTTTATAAAACATGTAAATAAGTAAAGGCGAGGTTATGAACTTCACCTGATAGGTAGATGTAATAAATATTCCAAAATGAAAGCTGAAGACCTTATCACAATCTTAACGGGGTAGGTTGATATAGCAAAATGATAGTAAACAGCCACGTCACGCAACACACAACCTGAGGTAATATGTCAAGTCTTAAAAAGATTGAATATGTTTTGTAATGAATATCATTTTTGATAGAGTTATTATGGAGTATTGTATCACCGTTCAGGCCATCATATTTCAGAAGTTATTCAGTAAACGTTTGAGTAGTCAGGGCACTTTAAATTGTAAACCCAACAAACTCAGTCAGAATGTAATACCAAGATGAAACTCCTTAATATGAAGCTCCCTAGTATTGTGATACGATATAATCGGTTTTAAGCGTTTTGATCAATATCTAGAAATGTTAAGCACGACAAGCGTTAATTAAAGTTATGTCTGGTAATGTTTTAAATACATTTTTATACTTTTTCAAAATGTTACATTTTAGACCCTTGAGAATGAAAAATGGCAAAATATACCCTTGGAGTTTACACTTTTACGAGTTTGGTCCTTTACGTTTTAAAGACATACAAAGTAAAACTTATACTTCGGAAAGTGACATAATAGACCCCTATAGTTATAACTTTGATAAAATGACATTTTCAGCCCTTTTAGTTATAAGTTTCAGAAAGTTACGATATATACCCCTTGCATGGAATACTTTTGCAAAACAAGTCCGAATTGCCATGCAAGCTTATTTTAACATTCCAAAAGACATTTTCAGGTTATAGCTTATTAATATAAGCTAAAATATGAAGGTTTAACATAACGAAAGTTTAAAATAACGATTCGTTAAGCTAGGAAGCAAAACGGGTCAAATTAGGGTTTCAAAATGTAAACGCGCGGGTTTTAAGTTCAAATTCCTTCAATAATTAATAAAGTGGTTATTTTAACATTAATTAAGCATGTTAGGATAGATTATAACAACATTTAGTCATTATAACAACATTTAGCCATTATAACATTTAGTTTTAAGAAAAACAAGAAATTAGGGTTTCGGGTGTACAGTTTTGGATCAAAATGGAAAATGAGCATGAATTGAGTTATGAAACTTTAACAAGAGTTTATTTATGACCATATGAACATCATAAGGGTGTAGTAGCAGGTATAAAGTTGATAGAACCTGG
>BQNB010169653.1:0-13757 GCA_026074375.1 Tanacetum coccineum | reverse complement strand
GTGACGAGAATAAAAATACCCTGTTTAATCAAGAAGATGCTTGGGAAGTTTTTCGATCCCATTCGAACTGGGACGCACCCAAACCGGTTGATTTAACCAAAGACGAACATGTCCCTGGGGTAAACAACGAGGAGCTATTCGGTCCGGATGCTAGACCACGTCCTCCCGGCAAGAAATGCCCCGGAAAAAAAAAACAAATCCGATACCACGACGAGCACCGGGGGGAGTAGCTCGTCAAGCCAATTCAGGGAGTTTATGACACACGAGCTTCGTCTCAAACGGGAAGCCGCCGAAAAGGAGTTCGAGGTCGCTAAAGAGAAAGACCGTACGGTAATACGTTTGGAAGAGATGAAATTTCTCGCTATTAGAAGAAGGATATGTCGGAGGACGACGCGTATTGGATCAATAAGCAAAAAAAATCAAAGACAAATATAATTTGCACCCGAATTAGTTGTTAGGGCGTAGGTTTTTTATTTTCGTATGTTTTTTTTTGAATTTTTTTTAATTCCGTATGCTTTTTGTTAGTATTGCAATTTTAATTTTTAATTAATGAAATGAAATTAGTTTGTTTTAAAAAATGAAAAAATGAAAAATGGTGGGTCCCAAAAAGGTAGTGTTATGGGGTGTTATGATAAGAGGGTTATTTTGGTGTGTTGGTCTTAAAATGTTAAAGCTGATGTGGCGTTGAGGTGTTTGCACTTTTTTGGTGTTACCGTGTTATAGTACCTAGCACTCTTAATAGTGTAAATGGTTAACATTTTTATTTTTTAAATTTTAGCATTAAATTGGTCGTTATAACTTTAGTGAGTTTTTCTTTTTAAAAAATTTCATTAAAAGATATCATTATTGAAAGGTGGTTACCAGTGTTGCAAAACAAGGTCCATAAGGCCGATTAATCGCCGATTACGCGCTACAAGGCCACCAACCTTACCGATTAATGTAACAGGGTCAAACATATAGGTCAACCGTGGTCAACGGCGATCAATGGTGGTCAACCGTGGTCAAACTTGCCAAAAACCTTCTAATCTTGCTGGAAGTATCTAAAACTCGTCGTAAACTTGTTTTGATCACTTATAGTAAATGTTTAAATCTATTACAAGCTTTTTTAGAAAAAAATCTTGCCAATAATATTAAAAACTCGTCGGAAATACATAAAACTTGCCGAAAATACCCTAATTCTGCCAGAAATGTCAATCTGATTAATCACCGATTAATCCCGCCTTGACCGATTATAAGCTAGAAGGTGGTTGACCGTCCGGGGTTACTATATGGTTTAAATGACCTGTTACATATGTTTGAAATGAGACTTAAATTTCTATATTTTACAATAATTTTATAACTTTTTTTTATAGTAATGTTCTTTGTTTTAAAAAATTTAAGACTTCTTTTTATAAAAAGTTTTAAATACTTTATAATGTAGTATCAATAGGAAATGAAATTGTGTCAATCAATTTATTTTCTTGATGATTTTAGTGTGTATTATGTTTTTTTGGCAAAAAAGAGGACCAAGACTCCCTAGCTGTTTTTTTTCACTTTGATGTAGACCTCTTTTCTAGCCACAGTGAATTTATTCGAAACCGTTCTCATAAGGGAATTGATTTGCACACTCTAAAATTGATTGGGACACCCTCATATGTGCATTACATAGTTATACTAGAGTTCACACAATGCTTTGTCTACTTGTACAATGAGTGTCCCAATCAAAATTAAGAGTGTGCAAATCACCTCCCTTCTCTTAATGATGAACTTTTCCATTCTACGAATGAAGATGTCTTCTTCACAGAATCACTAAAAGAAAAAAAAAGGTAAAGGAAAGAAAATTTTAAGTAGTTAATAAAAATATTCGTGTTTTTGAGTTGAAAGGAAAGGAAAGAAAAAAATTAATTCAATTACAATTATACCCATGTTTAAGAGGTTTCAAGTTAGAAAAGCAAAGACAATTATGTCTTTTGACATGTAAAATGTTACTTTCCTTCCATTTCTTCCCATTTTTGGGAGGAAAATTTTAGCCAAAAATTTACTTTTATTTTACTTCTTTTTCTTTTTTTTCTTCCTTAAAAAAACTCAAGAACACAAATTTACTTTAGTTTTATTTCTTTTCCTTTCTTTTCCCTTTAAAATTGAACTCAGAACACAATGTAAAAGTTTAACCTTCGAAAACAAACGCGTTAGGCCAATGACTTCAAAGCTATCTCCATAAATGGTCTTCTTTCTAAAATGTTTGCGTACATATAGTCACGAATACTTCACACTGTCAAATTCAATGCGTGTACTTAAGACCGGTGTAATAGTTAGTCAACAAGTCGGCTGACGCGCCGACCACCATTACACACCCGCCGGGTACGAATGTCGCATATTCAACCCAATCGAAAGGCAAAAGGAATGAATGTTTTTGTGCTTGGTGTTTATTAATTGGTTTTTTTGGGTATGTTTTTTTGAGGTATGTTGGTCATGAAGTTGATAATGGTGTCCTCGGTCTCTCGGGGGTCACCATTACATCTAATCTAACTCTGAACTTTGTATACGAGTAATATACTGTTAAGGCGTTAATACAAGTCATTTTACTTGGTTCAACATTGTAATAATATGCACACAATCAAACATTTTCAACAAGAAAAACACATTCATCGCTTCAAAACTAGTACAAACCTCACTACATTAAGTAAAAAATCAATTGTCGCCGATCTTAGTTCAACATAGCAAGTTAACAATTACCTGAAAGAGGGTTTTACTTTAATTTTGATTTTTCGGAAAATTACAATCAGTTGTCGTCATCTATAGCACCAATATAAGTCAGATCCATCCTCCCTACCCTTACCGCACCCTTGAGCCAGCTTGATGCCTTCATATTTACATGATCACTTCGTGCTATTGCGGCTGCGTTTATGGAAGACAGGCCTGGTCCCGCTCTATCCTCTAAAACGGTCCATGGGTCAATCTAAATATCAGAATCGGGTTGTGAGGACAAGGGCTTGGTAGCCTTTGATGGCCCATTTGATATGTTGCGTGATGAAGAAACTTGATTATTTCTAAGATTGACAGGATGTGGTCCAGGAATCGATATACTAGGTTAAAGAAATCCAAGAGCAAAGACGGGGACATTGGGTTGCTGACAAGTGATTGACAATTTCACATAGGGGAAAACAAAACGGCATGGCTGTCTGAATCCGCCACCTGACTGTATCTGGTAGTTGCATCCCATCCAACTCATTATGTATCATATTAGAAAAGAATTAAAGACAAGTCGTTTTCAAAGTACGTCTTTACAGAAAAATAAGATTTAAAACACTTGAAGGTGTTGAACGTAGATTTCCGATAAATTATAAATATGGCTTTTATTTCGCATGCAATAATAAATACTAGCGCGCATGATCCTTATAGGGGGAACTATTCCTAGTGACACTAACCATCTCATAACCGACTTTCACAGCATTATCTTTATTTGTATTGATTATCACTCTTTCAAATGCTTAGAAACCAGCAGCATACATAACAACTCTCAATCTTTCCCTCATTTAAACGAACTCTAGTGTATTCAATATACCCCATGTGGCTCCAAGTAAATTGAAATAATGTAACATCTATCTTATGGAAGGAACATAATGTGTAGAAGAGGATCAACAATATGAAAAAGTTGATTCAAAAGTTAGTAAGATTCATACCTGCAAGCTTTCTGCAACTTCACGATCATATGAAGTCGATTCCCTGGAACTTTCAGGGGTAGACTTGGAGAGAGACTTCGGTCTCAGCCAGTAGGGCTGACAGCTGCTCAAAAGTGCATGCAGAACTAATAATAAACGATTAAAGAGACTTTCACCCAAATCCACTGTAGAAGAAGACTCGATTGTAGACCATGTCTCTCTCTTGACGAAAAACCTTGAAGACGGGTTAGAAAGATCAGTATCTCCATGCACAACTCTGCTTCCAAGGAGACGCAGTACCACCGAAGCAAGCATGTGTCTCATGTTATGGGCTGGTGGCTCCCTAACAAATTAAAACCAAGATATGCAAACTATGTAAGTTACCATGAAGCATTTTGGCCAAAAGTGGAAATAGTAAAACACAAAGGGTGCGTTTAGTTGGGGAGAAAACAAATTTGTTTTCACAAAATATTTTATGGAAAACAAGAAAAACAGAGATCGCGTTCAAATCATTGTTTTCCAACAAAATTCTCTACAAAACACAAAACATGTATTTTCCAATTTAACAAGAGAAACTATAAAACACATTGGTTGCGTTTAGTTGGAAACCATTTTCCATCATTTTTTGTTTCCTGTTTTGTAGGAAAAAGGAAGGGGTTTCCATCTCCTACAAATAATTGAAAATTTGAAAAACGCGTTTAGTTAGAGAAACATGTGTTTGTGTTTTCCATTTTGCAAAACTAGAATACATGTTCAAGTGTTTTTGTTTCTATCTCAATTCTCTATTTACCTTTGTAATATTATAAAGACATATTCGAAACACAAAAACAAATATTATAAACTAACCAAATAAATTATAAAAAAACTAAAAAAGTCTATTACGAGAAAGTAACGAATTAAAAAAGTAAACTTTAACATCAATCAACATGAAAAAAATCTTCATAATACTACGATTCAACATAAAAACAATAATTTCGTCTCTAAACACACCTACACATGACCATATCTATTTTAACATCACCCTAGAGCACATCGTGCAGCACGACGACTCGTATACTTTTCTATTTTTATAAGTTTTTTTACATTTTCGTACGTTTGTTTACGATTTCGTCTGTTTTTTTAAGTTTTCGTCCGTTTTTACGTTCTTGTCTATTTTTTAAGATTTCATATGTTTTTTTACGTTTTCGTACGTTTTCGCCCGTTTTCGTCCTTTTTTTGTTTTTCGTCTCTTTTTTATGATTTCGTCTGGTTTTTTACGTTTCATACGTTTTTTTACGATTTCGTTTGGTTTTTTTACATATTCTTCTGTTTTTTACGTTTTCGTTTGTTTTTTACGTTTCGTCCGTTTTTTACATTTTCATACGTTTTTTATGTCTTCGTCCGTTTTCTTACGTTTCCGTTTGTTTTCTTACGTTTTCCGTTCGTTTTCGTGCTTTTACTTCTGTTTTATTACGTTTGAAAACAGATGAAATCGTACGAAAACGGACAAAAACATAAAAAACATATGAAAACGTAAAAAAACAGACGAAAATGTTAAAAAACAGACGAAAATGAAGAAAAACATACGAAAAGGTACAAAAATGTAAAAAACGGACTAAAACGGAGAATGTTGAAAACTAGAAGGGGGTGTTGAATAGTTTTCTCCGATTAAAATTTTGATTACGTGTTTCTGATTGATTATTTTTAGATCTATTTGACGGAAGGATATAAATAACTATGTTAATAATATAAACAATAATAGTAAAGGATATATGGCAAAGATGTTTATAGTGGTTCGGCTACAAGGTCTCCTGCCTTCCCCTACTCCACTCCTCGAGTCACCTACTCGAGAGTTCGAATCCACTAGTCACCAATGCTCCTTTAACCGGCGGAGAAGCCTCACAATGTCGCTTACACCTTTTTAACGGTACAAAGCTAAATACTGGATTCTTCACATGGTAGAATCACACCAACACCCATTTTCCCCTTTACATGATATTAAGGTATATCCTATGTGTTAGGATCACAAAAAGTATCGGTCACTTTCATTATATCGTTTGATAGCTCGTATAGTAATATTTGGAAACTAGATATGCTAGCTTAGGAAAAGCCCATGGACAAAGCCCAAAGGTCGGCCGTCTTAGGTATAAATACCCTCTCCACACATAGAGAAGGTGTTAGTTGGTTGTTTCATTTTCACACATTAAGCTAATATTCTCTTTTTTACTTTCTCTCACTAGAAACTTCCTTCTAACCTTTCTCTCTCTAGTTCTTGCTTTGTTTGTTTAAAGATTACTAGTATTCTACAATTGGTATCAAGAGCCATGGGGTAATATTGTTTGTTTTTGTGTTTGTTTTTACTTGTTTCTACTCGTCGTGTGGTTCGAACCTAACAAAGGGTTTTTACCTTTTTGTGGGTTTAAAAACCATAAAGTTTAATACTTTCTTCTTCCTTTGTCTTAGTATTATCTAGTTGTACAAGCAAAACCTTGGAAAATGCATAAAAATCTTCATTTTGATAAGTTTTGGTTCGAAAAGTACTTTTGTGTCCAAAATCTTTATTTAAAAAATTTTGTGTTAAAAAGTTTAAAGTTTGTATTTTTAAGGTTCTACTAGGCTTAGATAAGTAAGTTGTATAAGAAATTTTGAGTAAAAACGTCAAAAAGTGAGTCTTTTAGTGTTTTGGAAAAGTTGAAGTTCATTTTTGCAGGAGGCGATTTAGTCTTAGTATTAAAGGTGAATTAAGATTCTTTCCTTGAAGGCGAATTAGTTCTATTCTTGAAGGCGAATTAATCTTCTCTTGAAGGCGAATTAATCTCACTCTTGAAGGCGAATTATTCCTCTTTTGAAGGCGAATTAATCTTAATCTTCAAGGCGAATTAATCCTTTTTAACTGAAGGCGAATTAATCCTTTTACCTGAAGGCGAATTAATCCTTTTAACTGAAGGCGAATTAATCCTTTTCATTGAAGGCGAATTAATCTCCTTTTTTAATACAAGGCGAATTACTCATCTTCTAGTCAAGGCGAATTAATCCTTTCTCAATACAAGGCGAATTAATCCTCCTATAGCCAAGGCGAATTAATCATCTTTTGTTGAAGGCGATTTAATCACTTCCTAAGAGGCGAATTAATCATAATTTGAATTATACGGTTTATTTCTTTGATTTGTAAAATCCCGTGAAACGTTATTTTCTCGGTTTAATCAAGAATTGTAAAATCCCGTGTATTTTCAAGACCTAAAACACTTTAAACCATCTCACTTTAACACAATTACTTCTTATCACCGTCTGATCAACAAGTAATCTAATAACATCAAAGTAACAATGACTACTCTTGCTGAATTCATGATACTTTATGGTGGTGACAATCGTCCACCAATGTTAGACAAAGACATGTATGATTCTTGGAAAAGCATAATGAAACTATACATGCAAAACAGAGAGCACGGAAGAATAATACTTGAATCAGTTGAACATGGTCCACTCATTTGGCCTACGATTGAAGAAAATGGGGTGACCAGGACAAAGAAATATGTTGAATTGTCTGCTATAGAGAAAATTTAAGCTGATTGTGATCTCAAGGCAACTAATATCATTCTTCAAGGTCTACCATCTGATATCTATTCACTTGTTAATCATCACAGAGTTGCCAAGGATCTATGGGAAAGAATTCAACTACTAATGCAAGGTACCTCATTGACAAAGCAGGAAAGGGAGTGTAAACTGTATGATGCGTTTGATAAGTTTGCTCACATCAAGAGGGAATCACTTCATCAGTATTACTTGGGATTTACTCAGCTGATCAATGACATGAACATTTACAAAATGAAGTTGGAGCTATTTCAAGTCAATACCAAGTTCTTAAACAGTCTCCCACCTGAATGGAGTAAGTTTGTGACTGATGTCAAGCTTGTAAAAGATTTGCATACTACCAACTTTGATCAGCTTCATGCATATCTTCAACAGCACAAACTCCATGCAAATGAAGTCTATCTTATGCGTGAACGCAATCAAGATCCACTTGCACTAGTTGCGAATCATCAGATGACACCACCTCACTTCAACACTTATCTGTCTTCATTCAACAATCCTCAGTTTCAACAGCAGTTTTCACCATCTCAGTCTCCTCAATATGGATCAATTCATCCCACACAACATTACTCAACTACTTATCCATCCACACCTCTTGCAATTACTTATCTGTCAACACCGTATCCAAATGCTTATTCATCCACAATTCATCAAGAGGCTTGTCCACAACCATAATCCATTCCTCAAATTGAATATACTGTCTCTACAGTTAATCAACAAACACATCTTGCTGAATTTTCTCATATAGACTCTGGTCTAGCAGTTCCTGTGTTAAAGCAAGGAGATGACCCTATTGATGCCATTAATAAAATGATGTCATTTCTGTCTACTGTCGTCACATCTCGTTTCCTATCTACCAATAATCAGCTAAGAAATTCATCTAACCCAAAACAACAATCAACTATTTATGATGGCAGGGTGATTGTTCAACCACTTCAAGGGAGACCAAAATCTTATGCTGCAGGTACTTCAGGAACAAGAGTTAATACTTTAGGAACAGGAGGCAGAATTTCAGGTCAACAAAGGGTTGTGAAATGCTTTAACTGCCAAAAGGATGGTCACATGGCAAGACAGTGCATAGAACCCAAGAGGAAAAGAGACGCTACGTGGTTCAGGGATAAAGTTCTATTATTTGAAGCTTAAGGAAATGGTAAAGTTCTGAATGAGGAAGAATTGGAATTCTTGGAAGATCCTTGTATTGCAGAAGGTCCAGTTTCACAGTCTGTCATTACACATAATGCCGCTTATCAAGCAGATGATTTGGATGTGTATGATTCTGATTGTGACGATATCTCTACAGCCAAAGCAGTTCTTATGGCCAATTTGTCTAGTTACGGTTCAGATGTTCTTTCTGAGGTACCAATCTCTAACAACACTCATAATGATATGCTAAATTAAAGTGTACAAGAGATGCCGTATTCTGAACAAACTCATATTGTGAATTATCCAGAGAATGAGATAAGCAGTTATAGCAATATCATTCCTTACTCTCAGTGTCTGCTTGAAACATAAAATGTAGCTGTTCAGGATACAAATTCTTTTGCACAACAAGATGTCATGATATTATCTGTGTTTGAACAACTGTCACATCAAGTAACTAATTGTAACAAGGTCTAATTGCCAATAAATCCTTATCTGCTGAGCTTGAAAGATACAAAGAACGGGTAAAATTGCTAGAAGAAAGACAAAATATGGATCTAAGTACTAGAGAAAAGCTTATAAAAGATGATATAATTCAGGATAAAAATGCACGGTTTGCGGATTTTAAAAAGGAAATTAACTCTCTTAAACAAACTCTTTCTGAATAATTAAAGGAAAAGGATTCGTTAACAACAACATTTAATGTTTTCAAAAACGAATCCAAGGAAAAGGAAGCTAAGAATATTGATAAAGAAATTGCTTTGGAAAATAAAGTTAAAGAACTGGACAATATTGTTTATAAAATGGGTCAATCCGCACAAACTATGCATATGCTCACGAAACCATAGGTTTTCTATGATAATAAGCTTAAACAAGCTCTTGGTTTTCAAAATCCTCTCTATCTTAAGAAAGCTCAGCAGATTAGGCCAATGCTTTATGATGGGGTTGTTATTGCTAAGGAAACAAATGTGATTTCAATTGCTGATTCGGAAGAGGCGTTGATGCTTGAAGAATAGAGTCGATCCAAGATGCTTTTAAAACAAAGTGATTCAATGGTTTTAGAAAAGAAAGTTAACATTAAACAGTTAATTATGCTGTCTTAAATCAATTATCTAAAGATTTTGGTAAACGCTTTGTTCCACAACAAGAATTGTCTACTGAACAAGCTTTCCGGTTTCCAATGTCAAACCCCTCCACTGACTCTTCTGATGCATCACCTGTCAAAGTAGATGTTCCAAGTGAACCACCTAAGGTGAGTTTGGTGAATGCAAGCCTTAAGAAGCTTAAATTCCACGTTGCCCAGTTTGACTCTGTGGTGAAGAAAAGAATTACACCTATGCTCTTACAGAAGGAGAATGGGGGTTTGAACATACTAAAGATGTTTTATCAATGACATTATTCCTTTTTTAAAATCTTTAAAAGACATTTTTAATGTGTTTGATAAAGATCTTTTAAATGAAATAACAGAAGTACAAACAGTTTTCGACCAAATAGACGCTGCTGTTCAACAGTATTCAGTTTACAAACGATGTTTGGAAATTAAAATGAAACAAGTTTTAAATGAAAACGATCGACTCTTGAATCAAATTATTTCTCAAGATATTGTTAATATTGTTGTGAATTCTTCTGTGGATATAACTGATTCTAAGAATGTAAATGTGAATTCTATGGAAATGTGCAACAAGTGTCTCGAACTTGAAGCTGAACTTATCAAACAACACAACATGGTTGAAAAAGATGAGTATAATAAACTTTGGAAGAGCTTTTCTCAACTTGAACAACACTGCATTTCTCTTGAACTTGCAATGCAACTCAATAAAGAATTTTTTCAAAAGAATAACACATCTGTGAACCAAACTGAACCTACATTTGATCAATTGTTTGAAGTAAACTGTTAGACCCAGTATTATGTGAAGTGATGGTCATTAAGACTCCCGAACCTTGTAATAGTCTAGTGTATGTTCCCGGGAATTCTAGAATACTAATTGGGCCTAGTTACGGGCTTTAAGCCCATTAGATAGCAAGCTCGGCCTTGGAAGACCACTTAAACCCAAGTTCGACCCATGTAACTCACTATATAAAGCCCTCTCCATGTGTGGAGATGGTGTTGCTCCATTTTTCTCTTTTAGTGAAATAACCATTTTCTTTGTTTTACTTTCTCTCTCTACAAACTTTCTCTCTCTAGTTTTCTCTTCCAATTTAAGTGTTTTTAGATGTGATTTAATAAGCTAACATGTGGTATCAAGAGCTCATGGTTATCTAGTGGTTTGTGGTTTGCTTATCAAAGCTTATTAAAGCTTATTATTTGCTTATCTCGTCCTTGGTTTTTCTTTTTTTAGATTCGGCTTTTTTTTTTCTTTTTTGTATGTTATTGCACTAGTTCTCTAGCATGTTGGTTGCTTGTACATGGATTATAAGTGATTCAATCTCGTCTTACTTAGCTTGCCATCCTTCTAGTTGTATTCGAAAGTTTTGGGTTAAAAAGGTGCTTTGACATCAAGTTTCAAGAGTTTTTGTTGTTGTTTTGAACCGTCCATGTGTACTTTCTTTGTTGATGACCTTATTGCTGCGTATTCCTAGCTTATTCACCTTCACTTCGGGCCTTATTTGATTAGTGTATAGTTTTTTTCTTAAGTTCTAGGTGGCGGTTTGAGTTTTCTATCATTGATCTTCGTAGCGGTTTAGATTTGTTTATCATTTTGTGTTGTTTGTTTTCCGAATAAAGCAAACAAACAAGCTTTGTACTTGCTCCTTGTCTTGTAGTCAACTTGGGCAAGGAAACAAAAGGCTTGAGAGTGACTTGTACTTGTCCTCTTAACTTATTCATGGCGGTTTGCCATATACAGTGGAGGTTTGCTTATTTTTTGTAGCAAGCGGTTTGTACCCTTTTTGGTGGCGGTTTATACAGGCTTTGACGGCGGTTTGATCTTTTCTTGGTACAATAGTAACATTACTCTGCCTAAATTTTAAGTCCACATCGGTTTGATAAAGTTCTTGGCGGCGGTTTAGGGTTTCAAATCAAGCAGCGGTTTGATAATTCATTTTAGACGGCGGTTTGATTTATTTCTTATGCCAGCGGTTTGCCAGTTTAAATATGCCAGCGGTTTAAATTTGTTTGCCAGCGGTTTGAACTTATTAAAGACAGCGGTTTGCTATAACTTTAGACAGCGGTTTGTTAAAACTTTTGTGCAGCGGTTTAGCCTAACTTTGCCAGCGGTTTGACTATTTCTTGCCAGCGGTTTGATAAAGTTGTAAGCAGCGGTTTGAACATTATTTTGTCCAGCGGTTTGGTGAATTTTGTGTGGCGGTTTACTTAATTTTAGGCGGCGGTTTGGCTTATTTTAATAGGCGGTGGTTTGCTTAGTCTACACTGAACCGAATTTCATTGTCACCTAGCCCATTTTTGATAATTCATTTTCGGTAAATTGGCTATCTTCAATAAACTTTATTCCTGGACAAAACGGACTTAGGACTTAAAAGAACTTAATCTTACAACAATCAAACCGTAACATCAAACAATCATCTCACGGTTTCTTCTTGACTTCGTAAAATCCTGTAAAGGTTTATACTTTTCTGGTTTTAGTCATAGATTTGTAAAATCCCGTGTTATTCCAAGGACTTAAAACACTTTAACTTCAAACAAGCAATTCATAATAACTAAATTGATCCTATTTTATCATTTCACATCACTTTTGCAATGTCGACTCAACAAGACATTTATGCAGACGGTTCTGAAAACCGTCCTCGTATGCTTAACAAAGAGAACTATGTTCCATGGTCATCACGTCTTCTCCGTTATGCTAAGAGCAGACCAAATGGAAAGTTAATCTACAACTCTATTATGAATGGTCCATATGTCAGACGAATGATTCCTGAACCATGTGATCCGGCCCGTGCAGTTCCTGTTCCTGAAACGTTTCATGAACAAACTAATGATGAACTTACGGAAGCAGACATTAAGCAAATGGAAGCTGATGATCAAGCAATTCAGGCCATTCTTCTCGGTCTTCCTGAAGAAATCTATGATGCTGTTGATAGTTGTGAAACTGCTCAAGAAATCTGGTTACGTGTTCAGCAGATGATGAAAGGTTCTGACATTGGAATCCAAGAGAAGAAAGGTAAGTTGTTTAATGAGTGGACAAGGTTTACTTCCACTGATGGGGAATCGATTGAGTCTTACTACCATCGTTTCTCAAAATTGATGAATGATTTCAAGAGAAACAAACACTTTCCAGAAAAGATTGCCAGTAATCTTAAATTCCTAAACAACTTACAACCAGAATGGAGTCGACATGTTACCATTGTTCATCAAACAAAGGACTTGCATACAGCATATTACACTCAGTTGTATGACTTTTTGAAGTACAATCAAAAGTAGGTAGATGAACTAAGAGCCGAACAACTTGCAAAAACTCAAGATCCTTTAGTACTCATGGCCAATTCAAACAATTCCTTCAAGTATCCAGTGTTTCACCCTGATCTCTCATCATCTAGTACCTACATACAACAACCACTACCCAACAACAACAATTATAACCCACAACCATCATTCAACCAGAACTACATGCAACAACCTATGCCAAATCTCGAAGACATTACAGACCCTACAACTGTAATGAGCACGACTCTCGCTTTAATGGCCAAGGCATTCAAACTAAACTACTTTTCACCAACCAACAACAACCAGAGAATTTCATCCAACCCTCAAAATAGGCAGATTGCTCAGCCGGGTATGAATTTGGGTCAAGATAATCAAATGCAAATGGTTGGAGGAAATGGGGGAGCAGTTTAGAGAGTATGCTGGGCAGATTGTAGGGAATCAGGTTGGTCAGAATGCAGTTCAGAATCCAGGTGTTCAGAATGTTGGAAATCAGAATAGGGTAATTATTGCTCCGGGTATAGCTAATCAGAATGGGAATGGTAATGTTGTAGCAACACGGGCTGAGGGTAATACAAATAGGAATAATGGTAATCAGATAAGGTGTTACAACTGCAGAAGATTGGGTCATCTCGCTAGGAATTGCACAGTCAGGCCAATGAGAAGGGATGTTGCTTATCTTCAGACTCAGTTGCTAATTGCTCAAAAGGAAGAAGCAGGAATCCAACTACAAGCTAAAGAGTTTGATTTGATGGATGTTGCGGCAGATATGGATGAGATTAAAGAAGTCAATGCAAACTGTGATGGCTAATCTGTAACAAGCATCTACATCGGGTACGCAGACTAACAATGTTCCCATCTATGACACAGACGGATCAGCTGAGGTACAACTTCATGAAAACTGCTATAATAATGAGATATTTAATATGTTTACTCAAGAGGAGCAGTATACTGAGCTACTCGAGCCCACTCCTGAACCACACCAAGTACCACAGAATGACAGTAATGTTATCCCTGATGCTTCTAGT
>BQNB010169652.1:0-13757 GCA_026074375.1 Tanacetum coccineum | reverse complement strand
GAAAAAAAAATTAATCGAACAAATTGAACTGAATAGCCCGTTAACCGAACTGATGAACAAAAAATCAGTGTTGTATTTTTTGTTTTACTTTTTATAATATTTCGTTACTCTCTACATGCAATTACATAAATCACATATATTTTTGAGTAAATATCATCACTTTAAACATAGATAGCATTTTAAAGAGCTAGAGTAATAAAATAATGCAACATATTGAAATGTTACAATTTCTATTCATTAACGCCAATGATATCTTTTACAAAACTGACTATGGAGCAATGAGCTTATGCATATCGAGATGATGTCCAATAACAAATTAGCAATATCTTCAATATTATAAGAAGTATATGTACGTTTGTATTTTTTTTTTATTCTTATTGGACTTAAAAGTTTTCTAACTTTTTAAGTGTATTATAGTATTGTTATTTTAAGTGGATTTTCTCATCTTATTCTAGTCTAATGACTCCGATCTTTTTTAAATTTTATGATTTCGATCTTGTAAAGATAAGATTCATTTATAACGGAATTTCGATCTTAACACCTTGGCATTAATAATTGGTTTTTAACTCTTTATATGTAGTTCTTTAATAAATAGATGTATTTCGTGATTTTATAATTTGGTAAGATTGTTTTTATCGGAAATATAGCTAATTTAGAGAGCTAGGTACAGTGGTGTCATTGGCAAAAATAGCCAAAAAGTGGTGTCACGTCAGCAAAAACCACAACCGCATCAGAACCCTTTTGGCACCACATTTTGGCAGGTATCCGTTGGTATCAAAAATCTGGTGCCGTTGGCCAAAATTCTTTTTTTTTTCATTTACCTAAAAATAAAAATACACAATATAACTAAAATTAAATTCATTAAAATAAAAACCATTACATAGAAATTTAAAAAAAAAGATAAAAATACATTAAAATTAAAAAAACGTAAAGTTAACGATAAGCAACGTCGACTAGTTTGGTGGTGGATATAATGCTCGGACTCGTGTCTTTTGGGCGTTGATGATAGCCGCGTCGATCGGATCCATCCCGCGTATGTCGATTTGTGGCACTTTCATGTCCTCGGCAATCCTTTGAGAATGGTATAACCTCATTCTCTCGTTCGTTTCTCGCTCGATAACCTTCATTTTTGCTTTGCGGTCTAACTCGTATTGTTCTTTCATCATTTCTTGATACATCAATGGGTTAGAACCGGAACTAGCGGTCGAGTTTGAGGAACGTTGACTCTTAGAAATTCGTTGTAACCCGGGTGGCCGAGGCAACGCATCTTCTCCAAAATGCTCCGGTTCCTCGTCGGTAACCCGAAGACGATTTCTTCTTGCCAATGTCGATTCGGGATTTTTTCACTTGTGCTTGCCTTTCAAAAAAAGCCAAGCGCTCTTGTGCTTAAAATCCACACCCGTGTGTGTTCTAAACAATATTTCCACCCTCGTCATCCAATCTTCATCGTTCTCCCCACTATGAACAAGCGTTTCTCCCACTAATTGATTAAACTTTTGAACATTTGCATTCGATGGAGTCCACTTTCCCGTCAACATGTTTTTGGTACGCTCCATGTAGCTGCGTCTCGTACACATCGAGAATTTTATACCAAAACGTTACATTTTTTTATCACAACCGGTTTTTAGATCCTCAGAAATTTGAATAAAACTTTCCGCCAAAATCAACTCCTCGTCTTGGCTCCACAAATTTCGAGCTCGTTTCGTTTCGACTTGTGTTTCCTTTTCTTTGTTTTTCTTCGCCTTCGACTTCACACGTGCCGCGTGTTTTTTTGGACGTCGGGGTCGGGACGACTGTGTTTTAAACAATATTTCCACCCTCATCATCCACTAGGTGGAAGGATTGTTGGTCGGATTGTGGTTGGGAAGCGGTGGCTTGGTTTGGTTGTTGTTGAGAAAATTGGTTAAAATGACGTTTCATTTTCCATTGATTAAATAGCGAAAGTTTGTCGGGATTAGCAAATGAGGTTTGGAAATTGGGATAGTAAGGCATTTGGTTGTATGGAGGTTGAGTGGAGGATCCCGGATTGTTGGTCGGATTCGAAGACGAGCCCGAAATTTGGTTGTTTGAGTCGTTAAGCATACCGGAAATCCAATTTGAGTTGGGACTCATTTTGTTGGAGAGAAAAATGAGAGAAGTGGAAAAACATATGTTATAAAATATAATTGGAAGTGTGTGTGAAGTATGAAATAATAAGAAGGTATTTATAGGATTTTTAAGGGGTAAACATGAGATTTTTTAGGGTATTTTTTTTCAAATACCCGCTCCTCCAACGGTACCAAACGGCTAGATTTAAAAATAAAATCAATGGCGTGGCTGGTTGCAACGGCGCGAGACCAAACGGCGCGAGGGTCGGTATGATGCGCCGTTGGTGTTTCTCGGCTGGAAGCTTGGCGCCAAACAATGGCACCACCGTACCCCATGCTCGTAACTTTATTATCTTTCAAGTAAAATACTCCCAAGTCCTTTTGAGTGTTTTGATCGACATAAGTACTGAAGCTTAGTTGTTTATATAGCATGTTCTTGTTTTCAAAAGAGTGATAGTAAGCATGTTAGAGTTGCTTGTGCGTATGGTAAGCCTAATTTTTAATCTTTTGGACTCATAGTACATACATTTTCTCAATCATATTCTTATCTCTACTTTTAATTTCTATAAATGATGTAGACTAATAAGCGAGATATTACAAATAGAT
Organism: Tanacetum coccineum; assembly: GCA_026074375.1. Lineage (NCBI taxonomy): Eukaryota > Viridiplantae > Streptophyta > Magnoliopsida > Asterales > Asteraceae > Tanacetum > Tanacetum coccineum. Next base: position 11,064 of record BQNB010169652.1, on the reverse strand, counting down.
CATGTTGCTTCACAAATACTAAAATTGATTCTTTCAACAACCGTTGATTCAAACGAACACCGATTATTATGATGATTCTTAGCAAAACTGCCAAAAATAGTTTTTTTTGTATTTCTTTGGACTGAATAGCCATGATTATAATACAGTTATTAAATAGGCACACAAAACTAAAATGGGACTCAAAAGACAAACGGGCCGAAAACTAGCGTAAAAACAAAAGTCCAAAAAACCTCAAAAAACACGAAAATGCAAATAACTCATAAAATATAGTGTTTCGGGGCTCGAAAGTTCCGTAAACTGACCACATCTGTTTAGCACGGTGTTATCCTTGTTCCAAGCTTCAAATCGACTGGTCAATGGCCTGAAACAGAGTCCCAGAGCCCAAGTTATGCCACTTTTAGTGATGCCTCTTTTCTTTACACGATATTGGGCCTCTAGAAACGAAAGGGCTCGTTCTTCAATACTTGGGCCTGCATTAATAAAATAGCTATTGTGTTAAATACTGTTAGAAATTGGGGTTAAGGTTGCGACGATAATCTTAGATATATTCTCAAATCGTTTAACACTACAAGAAAAGGGGGTTTTTAGGACGCCGGTCAGTGTCCTATAAAATATGTTTATGGGACCTTTGAGCTAATAAGACCAATATAAAAGTGTCCTATAGGTAAGGGTTGTAATAGATATTTAGGACACCTATGAGCGTCCTAATAAACACCAACATTATAAAACTAATTCTTTAGTCCCATAAATTGTCTTATAAGACCAAAATGGCGTCATAATAGATCACATAATAGGATGCTTTACGGCGTTCTATTATATCCTTAACCTTCCATTTTGTTTTGGGACACATTCAGAAGTCCTAAAAGATACTTTCATATGATGAAATAGTAGTGCATAAACACTTATCTTAGTACTAAAAAAATGGGTCCTAATATATATGTGTGCTGTTAGGACCAAATTTGATGTCGTAAAGATAGTTCCATCATCTAATAAATAGTACCTGTAGTCTAATAAACATGTTCCATATACCACTATTCAAAAGAAAACGAGGTTTTCTTCCCCGCGCGTTGCCGCAGGATAACTGTGTCGATGGTAACAAAGTTTCTGCATATACATGTACCAAAGACGATCAGAGAACAACTTGCAACACATCATAATACAATTTAACAATTCTCATGTAGCAACACAGCAGAATGAAACAGATTTTTTGTATCATAACAATTCGTAAACATATTTTAGTTAATTTAGCTATCATACATTCAATAACTTTCACCTTCAAACAGAATGAATCAGACTTTTTGGTTTCATAAACCGCCATCTTAGAGTTTCCTAGCTTTGCTATTACGTGCAGCTTGTGGCATTGATGAAATGAAACCATTGTTGACGTCCGAGGCAAGATTTTCTTCACACCTACCTGCAACATAAAACCAAACTACTTAACCTGAATCATAATTTAGAAACATATATCTGTCTACATAAGAACAGGACAACATAATTATGTGAAGCTATCGACATTTACTAAAAGCCTCTATACTCGCAGTTAACACATATAGATGATAGACTACTTGTCTTACCCATATTTACATATGTGAAATTTATAATTTACATATTTATATATTTTTAGATTATAATACCCATATTTAATCGTTTTATAATACCCATATTTATATACGTCAAAAAAAGGTTCCTCGCATGCATTATCAGTTTATCATTAAGTTTAGACCGCATTCATACTAAAGTAAGTTTAGCTCGGTTGACTTGATAACAAAAAATAACAGTAGCCAAACACCCCTTATAAACATTTCTTAGTTGCGAGTGAGATGATTACAGCCCGAGCAATCTGCAAACTGCTTGTAATGGATTCCGAATGAAGTTTTTCACTTTTAAAGAGTTTTAAACCCAATTATCCTAAAACGATTAACCAATTTATTGGCCCATTACCCAACCCGCCAAACCTTAGTAGAATGCAATAATAGTAAGTTAAACCTCCATACCTGGCCTTGCGCAAGACCGCCTTTTCCACCTCCTTTTCCTTGAAGAGCATTCAATGCCTCCTCCACCCACTCCAAAATATTCAATAGATCTCTTTATATCGGCACATCATCACAAACCACGGCCTTCTTTTCATAAATGCTAAAAACCATCACTGTCATACCCTGCTCGGGTGTCTGTAGAGACCTTCTTGTGGCGATGTTGAGTCATGGCAAGCATAGCTGTCATTTGTGCATTGGTATAACCTTTCTCTATTAATCAAGTAAGCTTTCACATCAGCTAGCTCCGGAATATGCAGCTGCAGCTCCCTATTTAGTGAGCCAACTAAATGGGTATGCAGTTCTAGTCTTGGGAGATACGACTAACAAACCAACTAAATGGGTATGCAGTTCTAGTCTTGGGAGATACGAGTAACAAACCATGTACAGTATCTCGAGACCTGTCGCTGTGTGTATGCCATCATAATGTGCCTTCCTCGTCTGAGAGAATAATCTTCTAGCTAAAACGAGAACCAGGCTGAATAGGGCATTGTGTGATAAATTCATGTCCATCAGACCATGGATATCTTGGTTGTTTCACACCATGCCTGTAATAGTCGCATGAAACATATGATGTTAGTCGAAAGTGCACTTTAAAAAGGCTACTTAACCAATTAATTTCTAATAAAAATTGATTGATTTATATACCAATGAATTGTGATATTTTTGTGTGGCTTGGTTGATAACATCAACAATGACGGTGTCTCCTCTACGAGCAGAAATACTAGGGCCAGGATCTTGTCCATTAACTGTCAAGATGTTCATGCTGCTTCATAGTCTTGTGTAGTTACTTTCTTGAACCTGTAGTAAAAACGATAATGAATTCTAATAAGTCGACCCAATAGTTCCGCCCAAAAACAAATGCCACAAACGTACATCGAACCAACGCCGCTGTTGCTTCGATGACACAAAGAGCTGCTAACAACGCTAGATCAAGAAGATGAAAATGCATGGTTGTCTTAAAATGATCAAAAATTATAAACTGAGAATATAATAAATGTTTAATTCTATTGCTTTGTAGGACTATGGAAAGGACTCTACGTGGAATCATGATTAAATGAAATTACTAGCCTACGATAAATACACTCGAACTATAGATATTAACCGTTCGACGACAAAAAAAATATGAAACATGATATGAAGAAAATCAAGACTCCAACACCAGCAACTTGATAGTGAATTGGCACTCGATTAGCAGCAAATGACAATAAAAAAACTTTGGCATATTAACATTCGAAACACCAACAACTCACTTTCCTAACATTAGTAAAACATTTATGAGTTACCCAGCTCACTTTACTTACAAACGTAGTAATCTATCTGCATCACATAAACCCCATACATATATATATTTGGACTTGGCATATTATCAAACACATAACATGGAAGTATGCAACACAAGATATCAATGTAAAACAATACACTAAAATTCTATTTGATGGAAATTAAATCCTGATGTGTGACCGACCAATGAACAACAAGATCTCTAGATTCTATTTTTAATGAACCCTTGTATCTTATTGATCGTAAATCAAAAATTAAGCAAACATCTTATTGTTATCAAATATGAAGTCAACAAGTGTGAGTCAAAATAGTAATTAGCAACCACAATAAACAACAACGAAGAGAAACAACATATCACATAGTTAGGAAAGCATTTGATTTCATGAAGACAAACTGAAACCTTTGCTTCTGTTTGAGAATCCAGTTCTACAACCCGAACCGTTTCTGACATTTAAATTTAATGGTGTGGGAAGAACGTGGAGCCTTCAGTTTCGTACTTCTTAGCGCCAAAATCAGAATTGCCGCCGAACTAATTAGCAGATCCAATTTTCTAAATTAATTAGTGGGTCTATTTCCCCCCAAATATGGTGAGTTACAGAGTATTAAAAGTTATAAAACAAGTCCTTCATGTTGACCCTTTAATACGCTTTTCACATTTTTAAACCAAGCTTATTTATATAAATGTAGAAATTAAGCTTATAAATAGCGTGAGACGTGGCATGACGACATTGTCAAGCCTCACGTTTTAATGACTACGACGATTTTTTTGCGTTTTTAATGTTTGGCTTAAGGCGGCACAAAATATGAATATATGTTTCATATATATTGAGTTTACATAAAGCGTTGTACATAATGAATAAAGTTAAGAAACTATCCTCACATGTAATATTTTTCGTTTAAAAAAAGTTTATCAGAGTTGAATCCAAAAAACCCACCACGCCTCACGCCTTAGCGACGCCTTGACGTCGCCATGGCGGGCTTTTTCGAACACTGGTAGAAATAGTCTATGATGTAAACGAGTTGTGCTCGAGCTTGGTTAGACACGAGCTCAGCTGGAAATTTAATGAAGATTGAGCTTGGCTCATCTGGATAAACTCAAGTTTGACTCGGGCTCAACTGTTATTTTTAAAGTGAAAATACGATATGATAAAAGTATGTTTGATCAATGTTTGGATATAATCTTTTGGCTACTCGAGCTTGTTTAATATTTACAATTGTAAATATGTGTGACATATGCACACATTCGATTAGATATATTAGACTATGTTTATTCACAATCTTTCCCAACTCAATCTCTTATTAAAATATTATTTTCTTACTCCTCCACCTATACAACCTATACATACAACCAATCTTAATTTTTTCATCATTTATCAACAACCCAACCTAACATATAATATTATTTATTTTATATTTAATTTATTACATAGAATGCCAATGATATTGTGACATGTGTAGGTTGGATGCATAATTTGAAAGTCATGGAGTGAACCGGTCGTTGATATAGTTTGGTTGCTTTTGTACTTTTCATAATTTAATATTGTATATGACCCCCCAACTGGTTGGTCAAGAGCTATGGATAAACATAGTCTTAGATAATCATATAGGATCGCCGTATCGATCTTTGAGTATGAAGTTTGAGGTCGAGCTCGGGTTAGTCTCTAGGTGTCAAGTCGTTTTTTTATCAAGTCTTTCGAGTAATTCACACGCAACTCGACTAGTATACAATCTAACATGTGACTCACAACATGTTTCTTTTAACTCTAATTGTGTTTGTTGGTTGAATTTTTTCATGTGTTCTGATCTATTTATTACTTGTATTGTGAATTGGTGTTTAAGTTTTTTTGGTTACCTGGGTTTCTGACTCAATATTGCAAGCCAACTACTCCCAAAGGCCAGAGCGACTACCTTTTTGGATAGTTCGGAGTCAGCGCAGGTGAACCTCTGTGGCCACGCCCAAAAGTACGCGACTAGTGAGGTTTGAACCCTTGACCTCTTACTTGAAAGTCAAGGACCTTGCCACTTGGCCATTTGGTTGTGGTTAATTGGTGCTTTAGCTACATGTAACCACATGAATCATTTTAAAGATAAACACTAAACAATTTTTACACATCGCCCATAATATTTTAAAAAGAAAAACCAAATAGGAAGGCATATTCTACTGAATATATGATATAAATTTATAGGGTAATTTACAGTGATAGTCCGAAGGCCCTATCAAATCGCGGATATAGTTATTAGATTTGCGAAGTTCTCGTAACGTCCTCAAGGTCACGATTTTGATGCTTCTAACATCTAATAACCTACTACTTGTTAAAAATCTCGGCAAATCCACGTTGTTACTAGCACCCACCACCAACCACTATTTTGAGTTGTCCCTCCTCACTTTCCTCACCGTACGTTACTCTACCGTATCCACTGTCACATTAGTTTCAATAGTAGAAAATTTAAGTGATATAAAGAAAAACCACTAGAATTTAATATAAAAAAAATTGAATGCCAAGCACTAAACAAGAAAATCAAAACCGAAATCAAACTTGAATGGCTACTCCTATTAACAATTTTGATGAATATGAGAAGAAAACATATGTTTTTTTAGTGGCGAATGGTGAAGGTTACACGAAGATGGAAGCCATGCACATTTCGCCAGTCTTGTATATCATAATACATCAAATACAAATAAGCATCTCATAAAACTGAATGTATTTGGATCTGATATAAGTGTTTGAGCTAGATAAGACAATCAAACAAGTCACATGTAAAACATTATGGTTTAAGACTTTTGTATCAAGTCTCATTACGTTTAATCATAATAAAACCCCAAACGAATAAGCGTCCTCTAAGATCTAATATAATAGGACCCACATATTAAGTGTCCTATAAAGTTTCGTATTAATAAAACCACGACGAATAAGCGTCCTGTTAGATTTAATGTAACAGGACCTTTATATAAAGTGTCCTATTATGTTTCATTATAATAAAACCCTACTAAAATGTGTCTTATTAATTAGTTTATTAGGATCCACATATTAAGTGTCCTATTAAAAACAATTTAATGAGACTTAAAGTTTAATTGGTCCTATTAAGTGTTTGTTAGGACACTGTTTAAAAAGAGGTCCTACAAAAAGGTCCTAAAAGCCTCTTTTTCTTGTAGTGTTATCTAAAATGTTAATCCCTTGATATTTTGGATATCAATAGATTAAACGTTCGGGGATAAAATATTACACAATATCTAACAGGAACATTTTAATGCTCCCCCTTAATATTTGAGGGTTTCTAAGACAATGCTGAGTATAATAATTTGAAATTTTTTGAATTTACTAAGAAATTCTTGAAAATTTTATACTCGAGCACTCCTTAATATCACCATAATGTCTATACTACATATACACAAATTCACAAGTTTTAATTATTCACAAGGATTGACCTGTTATGATAAGGACATCATATGATAAATCATATGGTCCTTTGCAGCAGTCGAAAGTCACCCTTGTATGGTCTCCCACCAATAAATTTCTCCACTCCTCATAATCCTCCTGGTCTTTAGTTGTTTGTCAATTGCCTGGATCATAGCTCCTGCTTTGTCTTTGTCACTTTGTCTCCAGATAGTCTGTGGCAGATACTCCATCTGAATTCCCTTTAGACGATCATTAAGAGCAGTCCGAACATCATTGAGTGTACCGTCACTGAACTTGTGTAGTTCATCAATACGCATCAGTCTGTTCTTTTTGTCTTTGTTCTGGTAAATGAAACCTCTGGGATTGGAGTATGCTGTATAAGCTTCCCTTCGTTTAAGATCTGATCTGTACGTATCCGGCTTTGTGAGGTTGAGCTTCTTTTGGTAACTTTCGACACCTAATTGAAGATCTTCCACACGCCTTTGGATGACAACGCTTCTTGTGAACATTCTTAAGGAGACATTAAAAGCTAGGCGTTCTTCAATGGTGAGATTTGTCAACTTGCCTTGAACAAGAAGAAGCAGCATGTCTTCGATGTCTTGAATGCGAAGCCTGTTGAAATCGCCTTCCTTGAATTTGTACAGCTTGTCATCATCCCTACGAACAGTGATCCAATCAAGATGCTTGTAGTTATGCCAGTCGACTATTTCAAGCTTTGTGACAACAATGATTCTGCGTTTGGAGTAGACATCTCGAGCAGATTCCCTGTTAGCAGCAAATCCATAGAATTGTTGTCGTTTTCGCCCCCAATGTGAGATTCCCCAGAGTGCATGTTTGTCATAGCTAACCGGCACTTGACTCCACATTCTGTTAGGGACCAAATCTTCAATCCATTTGATGTGCCCGTAATCTGCAGCCTTGGTCTTCGTCACTGAAGTTATAACACCCTGTGTTTTCAAGTCTTTGACGACGTCAATAAATGTACTATTTATTTTTATTATTGTACGTGTTTGCTGTTCGTACAGTAAAGATGTTCATACGGATGAGTCGATATGTTCATCTGCTTGTACAGTTGATTGTTCAACGGATGAGTCGATATGTTATCTGTTTGTACTAGTAGATGTTCCATTACGGATGAGTCGATATGTTTATCGTTGTACAGTAGATGTTCACGGCGATGAGTCGATGATGTTATCGTTTTCGTACACTAGATGTTCAGAACGGATGGTCGATATGTTATGTTGTACACTAGATGTTCACGGATGAGTCGATATGTTATCGTTGTACACTTGATGTTCAACGATGAGAAGTCGATATGTTTTCGTTGTTGACACTAGATTTCAACGGATGAGTCGATATGTTATCGTTGTACACTAGTGTTCAACTGGATGAGTTCGATATGGTTTATCGTTGTACAATAGATGTTCAACGGATGGGTCGTTATGTTAGATCGTTGTAACTAGGCTGTTCACCTGGTTGAGTCGAGCACTCCCGCCTTAAATGCTCACGCACAAAAACTCACGCCCAAATTTGTCCCGCCAAAAATCCCGCTAAATGCTCCCGCATAAAAACTTGCGCCAAAAATCTTTTTATTACAGATAAAAGCAGTTACTACTCACAAAACCACAACATTTCACAACCATTCTTACCATCACATAACCACAGAATAGATGGTCGATATATGGTCGACCACATGAAGCTTTTTTGACGTGTAGGTGTGCAGAAGGAGACTGTAGTTCTGCGACAATTTCGTATAATACCTGAGAGTATTCCGGTAAACTATACTCTGCATGTTCAATCTACATTGGTAATAACTTGTACATTGTTTTTTATTAGTGTTAAATATATCATATATTCTGGTTAGTTGTTAAAAGAATTTAATTTCTTACTATTTAACAGCCTCCGAAACATTTTCGGATGTGGAATTTTTTTTATGGAAAGAGACCCGACTTCGTGAATTGATGAGTTCTTCTGGAGCTCCATCGACTCCAAGTTACTCTGCAGGACATTCAAACACCTCAAGCTATAATTCTAGGGGCTCTTCAACTCTCCGGAGCTATTCGTCAGGAACGTCAACACCTCAAAAACTCTATTCTCTAGATCTCAGAATGGTAGAGTGCTCAAACTGCAAACACCTGCGTGGAAAGATAAGTGTACTCAAGGCAACATGGAAATGCATATGCATCCGGAACAACACACAGTTAATTCGGCTGCACTATTTTCACGAAGTCTCAAATGAAATGGAAAACGCTTGAATTTATAGTAGTTTTTTCTATGAGCAATTAGTAAATTGTTTGATTTCGAGTTAGTTTGTCATTTGAACTGTATAATTGGATGTTTATGTGTTGTTTGTAAGTCGTTTGTGTTACTAGAAGTGGTATGTATAATATTTTCTTAAATGAATGTTTGTTTTTGTGCCATTCTTGAAAAGTATACAATACATCATGTTCAACCATAGAAGGGTAGTTACATATCCTGACCGTAACCGAGAAAATAGCATAACGGCATTACAAAATACACACTTGTTATTTTTTGTTGAGAGTATACGGCATATCGAACTTAAACGAAGACTAGAAAACGTAGTTCTTTTTTATATAAGTTTTTATTAGATTTTTTAAGTATCTTTTAAAAATGTTTAGTTTATAAAAACATTATTTATAAAATAATAATGATTTTAAAGGCAAAATAATATTTTTTATAAATAATTATCCCGGGCGACATGTCTCCCGGGAAAACCTAGATGCGGGAAAATTGCCGCCAGGATTTTCTGGTGTGATTTTGTTTTATGATACTTTTCAATAAAAATTTTTCCCGGGCGTACATGTCGCCCGGGGCTGAAAACATTTGATATTAAATAAATTTTATTAAAGTATCTATAAACATTAAAAAAAGTAAAAGTTTACATAAAAATGTTTCCCGGGCGAATGTCGCGGGATAAGTGTGGAAAAAATGCTATTTCTCCGTATACTCATTAATACATATGAATTACCTAAAACACAAAGTTTTAACGTGGATAATATTATCGCGGGCGTAACCGTGTCTGAACGGGATTATTGAGCGGGTAGAAATTTGCCGCCAGGATTTTCCGTTTGATTAGTTTGGTCAAACTGAAAGCAACTTTATCCGGGCGACATGTCGCCCGGTGAACCATACCACAAATACTTTGACCAAATCAAGTCTTTTCGACATTGGTTCCACGTCGGATGAAATTTGTCGTTTGTGTCGCCTCGGGGAAGAAGTTCGTAGCACGTTTTCTAAGTTTTCTTGTAGTGACCCGCGACCCCTTTATAAAGCCGTCCCTACTCTCTCTTCAATGTTTCCTTATAATAAATACCCTACTTAATGTGTCTTATTAATTTGTTTATTAGGATCCACATTTACGTAGTACCTATTAAAAAACAAACTTAATGAGATTAAAGTTTACTTGGTCCTATTAAGTGTTTGTTAGGACACTGTTTAAAAAGAGGTCCTACAAAAAGGTCCTAAAAGCCTCTTTTTCTTGTAGTGTATCCTAAGTCGAATTGGAAACTCCTTGCCTTGCAAGGCAAGCTAAACAATTTCTAATTTTAGTCTAATCCTAATCTATATTACAACGTACACTTAAGTCCCTAAACTATGTTAAGTTTACTACTAATTTTCCTACAAATACGACTAGAACGACATATAAATGCATAAACGGCAATTGTAAACGATGGATGCTCACTCATATGAGTTCACAAATCTAACAACAAGCGAACGTATATGCACCACAAAGCAAACGTAATATTATATATTCATTCGATCAAAGCATCAAGCAGGGCAATAGCAATAGCATAATATATTTTTTCTAACAAGACGTAGGAACATAAAACATAAACCCTAGTAGGACGAAACATAAAACAAAAACACATATATCGATCTCTCTGTAGTAGTTACGTCTAGAGGAAATCTTGGTCGTCAAAGTCGTCATGGAAGCGGTTGAAGAAATTGAAATCAGCAAGATCCTTATATCTACTCAGCATCGATATCATTGAATCATTCAAATCGTGAAGGTTGTATCCATCTGCTTCTTCTTCAAGGCAGTTGTAGGCAAAGGTGTTTTCTTCGATGTGATTATACGCGTAATGTTGGAGCTTATTAAGGAACCCCTTTTTCAATATCTCGATTTCAATTCTTGGTTAATCTATCTTGATGAAAAAAGTGGTTCGAGCCCTAATTGTTATATTTATACCGGATATACTTTAACTTTTTAGTTTTTCTAACTATAAATTCATTTATTTTACTATAAATAATTTTTTACTCTCAAATATACTTAATCCTTGGACCTTATATATGACCTCCCAGATGCAGCCTTGGACCTTCTCGCGTGTTAT
>BQNB010169651.1:3607-13757 GCA_026074375.1 Tanacetum coccineum | reverse complement strand
TAAACAATTTGGGTACTAGAGGCTCAACTGCTACATTAAACATGCCTTGAGCAATAGTGATGGCCTTTGGTTTTTGTGCAGCAGAATCAACAACATGTTTTCCTTTAATTCTTTTCAATTCATTTTCCAAAGTTGCAATTTCTAAAATCTTTTCATGAATTTGAGCTTGGAGGTCAGCATTTTCTACAGATTTTAAGTTCAGTTGAGCAACTAAAGAGTCTACTCGAGACTTTTTAATTGATTCAAAATGTTCTTTAAAAATCTGCTTTAAATGCATGATTTCTTTGCTCAAATTTTCATTTTCAAAAAGAAGTTTGGCCACACTATGCTCAAGCCTAATATTGATTGTCTCAATCGCATAATATTCCTTCTTAACCCTATCGGGGTTCTTTCTCAAATCCTTAACTTTCTCTTTCAACTGGGTGATTGTAGTGTCTTTCTCTTGAAGCTGAGCTCTCAAATCATTTAATTCAAAGAGTTGATCAAAAGTTGGATTACTTTCGTTTGAAACAGAATTTTCTCTCTGAAAAATTTCTTGATTAAGTTGATTGTCAACTTCTAAAGATACGTAATGTTTTTCCAGATTCGAAAATCGTGTTGAAAGATCATTAATGACTTTATTCTTTTTGACCAGCTTAGTTTCAAGTTCCAAACACTTTTGACATTTTTTAACAAACATATCAGACACATGCATGTAATCTTTCATGGCAACAGATGAATTCACATTCACATAATTTTTTACAACAACATTCATGATATCATGAAACAAGACTTGATCCAAAAGTCGATCATTCTCAGTTAAAATTTATCTTGGTTTAATTTCAAAACTTTTAGCTTTTAAACGATGTTGTTCCACAGCCTGTTCCATTTGATGAAAGACATTTTGGACTTCCGAAAGTTCATCAATTAAATTATTGGTCAGATTGTATTATATAAGTCCTTTCAGTGCTTGTTCAGAGGTGAATTAATTCATCCTAAAACAGCTTTTGAGTGTTCCAACTCCTTCGAGCCTCCCCCCCACCCCCCCACCCCCCCCCCCCCATCACTGATGGTGTGGGTGTGTCGTTTGTTTGAAACCACTACAAAATCAGCAAGATGGCGTTAGAGTTTCTTCAAACTTGTATTTACCATGCTGACTTTAGGAAGTTCATCCAGAACCTCAACTATGATGGGTCTACAACAAGAACTAGTGTCTGAAGAAGCCAAAGACTTTGGAGAGCGAAAGGCTTGTTTAGTAGATAATTCAATTTGTGGAACAAATCGTTTACTAAAATCTATAGACAACTGATTTAAAATTGCATAATCAACTGGTTTAATCTTACGTTTCTCAAATTCTAGATCACTTTGTTTCAAATTCATTTTTGATTGACTTTCTTCAGCAAGTGTCAAAGTCTCTTCAAAATCAGGGATAGAAATCACATTGATCCTTGGCAAATAACATTCCATCATATACTTGCCGAATCTGCTGAGCTTTCTTTCGATATAGAGGATTTTGAAAACCTAAAGCTTGATTCGTGTTATTATCAAAGAAAACTTGTGGTTTCGTGAGCATATGCACAGTTTCGGCGAATTGACCCATCTTATGAACAATGTTATCCAATTCTTTAACTTTCTTTTCTAAAACAATCTCTCTATCAATATTCCTAGCTTCTTTTTCTTTGGCCTCATTTTTGAAAACAGTAAATGTTTTTGTTAATGATTCCTTTTCTTTTAACTGATCAGAAAGAGTTTGTTTAAGAACATTAATCTCCTTGTCTAAATCCGCAAACTGTGCATTTTTCTCCCTAATCACATCATCTATTATTAGCTTCTCTCTAGTACTTAAATCCATATCCAGTCTTTGTTCTAGCAATTGAACTCGTTCTTTATACCTTTCAAGCTCAGCAGATAAGGATTTATTGGCATTTAAACGTTCCTCATTGACCTTAGTTATATCAGTTACTTTTACCGACATTTGTTCTATCACAGACAAAATCATAGCATCTTGTTGTGCAAAAGAGTTGGTATCTTGTACAACTGGATTTTGTGATTCAAGCAGATATTGAGAATAAGGAATGATGTTACTATCACTCGTGATCTCATTATCTAGATGTTCCACATAATCAGAATGTACAGAATACTGCATCTCCTGCACACTTTGATTAAGCATATTATTATGAGTATTGTCAGGATTTGGTACCTCAGATAGCACATCTGAACCATAGCGAGACAAATTTGCCATTAAAGCAACTTTGGCCATGGTAATGTCATCACATTCGGAGTCATAAGCATCCAGATCATTGGCTTGATAAGCAACATGTTGAGTGATGACATATTGTGTGACAGGGCCTTCGGGAATACCAGGGTCTGCAAGAAATTCCAACTCTTCCTCACTGAGAACTTTACCCATTCCCTAAGCTTCAACTAGAAGAACTTTCCTTTACCAAGCATCACTCTTTTCCTTTTTGGTTTGTGCATGTAGCCTTGCATCTTGACCCTCATCAATTATAGTTGAAACACTTCACAAAACTTTGGTTTGACTAGAATTCCTGACCTCGTTGAACCCGTAGTATTAAACCCTATAAAACCCATGTAAACAGCAACATAAGAATTGGTTCTTCCTTGATATGGTTGAACAATCACTCTCCCATCATTAATTATTTCCTATTATCTTGGGTTAGAGGAGTTTCTCAGCTGGTTGTTGGTAGATGGAAAGTGAGAATGAACAATCAGTATGACAATAATGACCTCATCTTGTTAATTGCGCCAATATGATCTGCTCCTTTATTAAAACACAAAACTGCAAGCCTGAATCAATCTAAGGGAATTCAACAATGTGTGATTTGTTGGTAAAACTGTGGAGACAGGATATTCAATTTGTGGAACCGATTGTGGTTGAGGATAAGCATCATGATAAATCGTTGAGGAATAAGCATTGGAGTGCTGTGCTGGTGGATATGAAATAGCAAGTGATGATGATGGATAAGTAGTATAGGTATTAGCTGTATGGATGAAACTTGCTGTCCATATTGAGACTGAGACAAAGAGACGGAACTTGTATCTAGAAACAAAGGATTGTTGAATGAAAGTCTGATGGTTGTTGAATTGATGCACAGAGTCTGCTGATTAGCCACTATGAAAGGAATCTTGATGACGTTCACGAAGCAAAAGACGAACGTCTTTAGCATGATTTACAAGTGACTGGAAAAAAGAAAACAATGGAGTGATCAAAATTGGTAGTGTTGTATTATCCCTTACTCTAGTTTGACATCCGTGACAAACTTGCTCCACTCCGATGAGAGACTATTTAAGAACTTGGTGTTGATCTGAAACTGCTCCAAATTCATTTTGTACACATTCATGTCATTGATGAGCTGAGCAAACCTTAAATAATACGAGTGAAGTGATTCTCCCTTGACATGAGCAAATTTATCAAATTCATCATATAACTTGCATTCCCTGTCTTGCTTCGTCAGTGAAGTACCTTGCATTAGTAACTGAACTCTAGCCCATAAGTCCTTAGCTACTCTGTGATGGTTCACAAGAGCATAAACATCTGGTGGGAGACCTTGTAGAATGATATTAGTTGCCTTTAGATCACAATCAGCTTGAATCTTTTCAGTTGCGGACGATTTAGCATACTTCTTCGTTCGGGTCACACCATTCTCTTCAACGATCGGCCAAATGAGTGGACCATGCTCAACTAATTCAAGGATCATCCTTCCATGCTCATGATTTTGCATATACAATTCCATTCTACTTTTCTAAGAATCATATAAGGCTTTGTCCAACATCGGTGGACGATTGTCAGCACCGGATAGAATCATGTATTCAGCAAGAATAGACATCTTTTCTTAATTGGTATGTGTAAGAATTACTTTTTGATCGGTCTGTGATAAGAAGTAATTGTGTTCAAGTGAGTTGGTTTTAAGTGTTTTAGGTTTTTATGAATACACAGGATTTTACAATTCTATAAAAGAAAAAACCGTATAATTCAAATTTGAGTCCAAGTAGTCTTAAATTGTCTTAGCCTAAAAATTATTTCGCCTTTGCGAAGTGACTAAATTGCCTTCAAAAGGAAAGAGACTAAATCGCCTTTCATTGGAAATTGGACTAAATCGCCTTGCACTATAAAAGGGACTAAATCGCCTTCTACTGCAAATGGACTAAATCGCCTTCTACTGGAAAAGGACTAAATCGCCTTGCACTATAAAAGGGACTAAATCGCCTTCTACTATAAATGGACTAAATCGCCTTCTACTGGAAAGGGACTAAATCACCTTCAATTGTCAAGGGACTAAATCGCCTTGCACTGAAAAGTGACTATTTCGGTTCCAACAACGAAGGACTAAATCGCCTCGTGTAGATAGGGGACTATTTCGGTTCCAACTACGACGGACTAAATCGCCTCGTGTAGACAGGGAACTATTTTGGTTCCAACTACGAGGGACTAAATCGCCTCGTGTAGACAGGGGACTATTTCGGTTCCAACTACCAGGGACTATTTCGGTTCCAACTACCAGGGATTATTTCGCCTCCAAACCAAAAACACTAAAAGACCCACTTTTTGACGTTTTTACCTAAAAACTCTTGTACAACTATTAATTCTAAGCTTATTAGACCCTTAAAATGCAAACTTTAAGAATTTTGAGACAAAAATTTTGAAATCAAGATTTTGACTCTAAAAAGCTTTTTAACCAAAATAAATACAAAAATGAAATTTTTCCTTGATCAAAGCTCAAACACGTGTGTATCTAAGATACTAGAACTAAATACCAAAGTATATAGCCTTTTGTGTATAAGTTAAGCAACGAATCAACAAGGAAAACGGAAAAATGAATACGAGTAGAAATAGGTACAAAAACTCAAACGAACACAAAAACAAAGACATACCACCCCATGGCTCTTGATACCAATTGTAGAGTACTAGAAATCCTTACACATAGCCACGAAAATAAGAACAAGACGATTGGCCGAGAGTTAAGATAGAAAGAGATAAAAAGGAAAAATGCAATATTAGATTATGAGAAACAATCACCCAACCACCCTCTCCATGTGTGGAGAGGGTATAAATACTTACAAAACATGAACCGGGCTGGGCTTTCCTTAGACTTTCTATAAACCGGCCCGATTAGCTTACTAGTGAATACTTAATTTCGTCTAACTATTACAATGACTCGTGAGATCGATAATGATCATCACTTCACTAAAAACTGAATTCCTAACAAGAAATCAATAACTTTGCTTAGTAAAACGAGCATGTATTCTCACCACGAAAATAGTTTATGAAAACCATTAAAAGAGAAAAGGTGGGGCTATGAACTTACCGAGAAGTAATGAAGTAGTAAGTACTGAAGTTAGATCAAGGATGGTGTGAAATCACGGTCGCCTAAGTATCACCTAGAAAGAATGGCGACTTAGTATAAAGAAATAAAATGCACACGACGAGAACAACAAAAAGATGCAATGAAGAAATCGTGATCATGATATGGCGTTCTAATTACCTTTAACCACGTAAGATTTATCCAAGCATCCCTTTAGGACCTGATCTAATATACCGTCAAGTATAAACCCACTTATACCACTTATTTACCCATTTTATAAAATCTGTTATACTCGTTAAACCGCTTAGAGCAATCTGATTTATAAAATTCTGCCCTTACCTTGACTTAATGGACGTATATCTCAAAATCCGATATAGGTATAAACAAACGGGTTTTGCCTCAATCAAGCTTAATGAACCTAGTTTACTGATGTTATCAACCAAACACTCCAATATATCCATAACCTAAGTGAAATGACCAATTTACCCTTAAGTACACAATCTGAGTTTTGGAAACAATTTCCCGCTTCACCATTTTGATCATATCTCACAATCCGTAACTAGTTAGAACCCCATTCAAAAGCTCAAGTTTAAGTCTATCAATTATCTACAACTTTTAGTTTTAGAAAAATAGTACCTAAGTTCAAATATTTTTAAGATATATTCGTTTGAAAATTTGGGCACAATTTCTAGTTAGTTTCACCATTTTTGATCGTAACTCATTCATCCGGAATGGTTACGGCTTTATCCAAAGAACCACATGTCCTCATATGTTGTATCATTCACCTATGTAAAAACCCAGTAGCCTCCAAGTCAAATAAAATTCATTACAAGCCTAACTATCTGTATTATAAATTCTGGGTACACATTAAGTTTGTTTCCACAGTTTTGGTCGTATCTTAACCATCCGGAAGAGTTGGTGTTCCATCCAACTTACCACTAGGACCTGAGATATTAACCTATTCATTCATGTAAATAACCAGTAGGCTTTAAGCCAAAATTATTTCATTATATCACAAACTATCTGCATAACTAGATTCAATGACCCATTTTGACTAGTTTTACTAATTTGGGCGTATCTAACTCATCCGGAGGAGATACAACTCCATCCAATTCACCATATGGACCTGAGGTTATAACCTATCTATTTATGTAAAGATATAGTAGGCTCTAAGCCAAAAATATCCCATTAACACACAAACTATCTGCAAGTCACCAATTTGGACTAGTTTCACTAATTTGGTCGTAACTTGGTCATCCAGAGGACTTACGGCTCCATCCAAAGCACCACATACACCTTGTATGTTGATCTACCCAACAAACTCATAAAATCACAGACCTTAAGCCAAAAATATTTCGACAACACTCCAACAACTTGCTGTCCTATTTTACTAATTCCAAACCGCTTCCAAAATCTAATCTAACCTAATTTATAACCATCCTAAGCTACTACCTAACGCCATATCACTTTCACAATCACCTAATAACATGGATGCATCATATTTTCCAGAAATCAATCAAATTAAATAAACCCATGAATTAAAGATAATAATTAGACAAGAGATTGGGGCTTACATAGCAACAATTGAAGAAAACAACAAACCAAACACCCCCTTAGGGTTCGGCCTAGATCAATCCATAAGAAAAAACCAAAAATCAAAACTTCCTTTGATTTGCCGAAACTAAACACACCCTTACTTGATCAAACCCTAACTTTTTATTAATCAAAACCTTGCAATAACATTAGTATTCAACCCTTTGATGCTTTGATTATACCCAAAATCAATGAAATTAGCTAAAATTAAGATTCTTGAAAAGTCCTTGTATGTTGATTTTCTTTGAAAAGAATGATGGAGATTAGTATAGAAACAATGTTGGAATGATATTGGAGTGATTTAGAATTGATTGGGAAGATTTTGGTGATGTTTTGATGGTGGTGGATGTGGCCGTGTCGAACCAGGGAGAGAGGGAGGAAAGCAGACATGTTTTGATATCAATATTGTGTTTTTTGGAAGTGTTGTGATGTGAGTCAGTTCCTTATATAGGGTAAGTAATATCTAGTAATCTTCCAAAATAACAAAAATAAAAATAAGGGATGTTTTCTTAGGCTTATGTTGCGTCTAGGGGGGGATGTTTAGGTTTGTATATTATTTTTTTACAATTTATACTACACTAGTTTGTTGATTAAAACAATTAGTTAATGTTACAAGGTGTGAAAATACTATTTTTGACACGGTTTCGGCAAAACATGGAAAAATTTATAAAATACTAAAAATAAAATAAATAGACTTTCAGAGCTAAAATATGAAATTATTGATTTCTCAAACGCTAAAACGGATAAATATCCAAAGCACAGCTAGTAAATAGCTGTGGGTTTGTTTTGTTTGGCTTATGCTGCGTCTAAAAAGAGAGAGGGGGGGAGAAAGATGGGCTTTGGTAATTTTTGTTTATCCATTAAGTTGTTAATTAGGCCCAAAACATTTAGTTAATGTGTAAAAAGTATAAAAACACTATTTTCGACACGGTTTCGGCAAAAACGCGGGAAAAGTCGAAGAATACTAAAATAAAAATAATTAAGCTTCCGCAAATAAAATATGAAAATTTTAATTTCTTAAAATGCTTTATGGATAAATTCCAAGGCACGGCTCACGAATAATTAAAAATGACGATTTTTACCAAATCGGCTAAAATAGAGAACGCATAATTTTACTCAAAAGTAAAAATAGAAACGAAGTCGAGATTTAATATTGACCGTAAAATACGAGATGTTACAGCCTTCCCACCTTAAGGGAGCGCCGTCCTGGTGCTCAATTCACCTTATACGCCATTGGTTTACGACGGTCCATACAGATTCGGAAAAATCCATATAACAAATTACGAGTCGAAAGAAATTCAAATAGCCTTTTGAACAAAAACATTAATGATAGCGAGTCGAAGACTAAAACAATGCATGATTCGTACGGACGTATTACTTGTTAAAAGAGAAGCACGTCATGTCAGATACACATTTGGAAATAATCGAATGAACAAATTACGAACTGAAAGAAGTCTAGAGACTCATTCGTATGGAGATAATAACGATAATGATTAGATGAACGAAGAAAAGGAATTATTCGTACAAACGGATTACAAGTCGAAAGAAGGTTGTTCGTACGAATGCCATACACTTAATCCCACTCATTTACAAATCATTATTTACATCCAAATGCGTCCTAATCTATGTAAATAAGACTTAGAAATTTATGGTTCGGCGATTTATAATTTCCTTATTCAAATGAAGAGGCGTCCCAATTCATTTCAATAAGATAATTATAAATTAGTCTACCTAAGCATTGACACAACAAAACACGACATGTTACGTTGAGAAGAAGAAGTCTCCTTAGCGACATGATTCTTCAAAATCATAAGAAGTAACGAGAAGAATAATGAGACGTTAGTCAATCGCGTTCTAAAGGTAAGTGCCAAAAGGCGGCACGATCCGAGGTGACAAGTTAAGGTCGTACTCCCATCAACAAGAAGACTTCAAAACGATGGATTACGAAACAACATATGCGATTCAAAAGTATAAGATGAGTGTTCAAACTCGGAGTCGAATGGTAAAATAACCAGTGGAATTGACAAACTATGCCGAATTTCAATATCATCAAAAGGAAAAAAGGTAAGGTCGGGTAAATATTTCGGAGATCACCGCATCGCTCATAATATATTAAAGTAAACGAATTCATTAAGACATACCATAGTACTATACACATATGCAAGTAATTATCATTATGTAGATGATTTCACATTTAGGCTCCGATTAGCACTGGCATCAAACCAAGCTCGATTAAAAAGCATTGACAACTTATACACAACATGTGGGTAGGCGTACCCTTCCGATCCGAATTTCAATCACATTAGGAGTCGGAACGTACCATTCCGATCCAAACACACACCCACAAAATAAAATAACCAGAATAAACATAATAATACCGAAAATAGTTCCACACGTATATGAATTACTCTTATATATAAAATATGGAGGTAAACCCGAAGAAAAGCGTAAAAGATCCAAAAAGAAAGGTCGATGAAAAATAGAATAAAATATAGTATCAATGTTAATACTATAATAAGAGGATACTAAAAGGAAATATAAGAATCAGAGAGTTCCCTATCGGCCTCGGATATCCGACAACAGTGCCAAGACACATTAAATTTTTTCAAAAAACGGTTATAGTCTAGGTTTTGAAAACGACCTAGTTCTCTATAACCAGTGCTCTGATACCACTCTGTAACACCCCCAAAAATCGCAACGCATCAGAATACCACTTGGGGTGCTACTTCATAGCATAAAGTACAAGTTACAAAAAACGACTCTAAGTGAGACGTTTTGAAAAGCCAACCATTCGATAAATTTTATAAAGTATCAGAGTTACAATAGATCCCATTTGCAATGCGATAGAAAACATTTTTAAAATGTTTGTCGAATGGTACTCAAATTATAAAGCCTTCAAAAATATATCCGCGCGACTCAAATGCTCCCAATGCTCAGCTAGCAAATATAATAACCTGAGAAAATACATGCAAAACATCAACAATAATGTTGGTGAATTCATAGATTTAATCGTAAAACAGTGATTAAGCAAATAGAGTAATGTTGTTGAAATCAAGTATAGTGCTTTAATGAGCCATTTAGTAGACCGCAAGATTTAAGTAATAGCAGACTACGAAACAAATTCAGTAGTCTAAAACATGTATTATTGCATTAAGCTAATGACCCCGAAACCTTAACTAGTTTGTGCCCTTACAGTATATAAGATGTATGCCAAAACACCCTAAATGTCCTCAACATGTTAAATGCACCATGGC
>BQNB010169649.1:2736-13758 GCA_026074375.1 Tanacetum coccineum | reverse complement strand
ATAGCAAACAAGCCATACGGTAGATGGCAATAACACCAAAGGGCAGCACAGCACAGGCAGAGCAAACAAGAAAACAAGCAAAATAAGCACACAAGATAGCTCAAAAACCTAAGGATAAGGCCAAAAGAGAGGAAAAGGGGGCTCATGTCTGCCTAAAAGACGGTCAACCAAAGAGTGAACTATAGGGAGCAAAACCTAGGGGTAAATCAAAGAAGGGGGCTCCTAGGCGCTTAAAGGTAAACTAGCTATGAGACACAAAGGCCTAAAACCCGCCAGGCAAAGCTACTACGAAGCTCCTACACTGAACCGTTAAGAGAAATAATAAAGGAGAGATAATATTAATTAGAATTAATATTATATGTATAATTAATTGATTTATTAATTTATTAATAGTTGGTATATTAATTAGAAGCTAATTATAAAGAAGCATGGGCTGAATATAAACTAATACAAGGTGTATTAAGTTGAACGGGTCGGGAAGACCCATAAGGGATCCATGGGACGTTTTTTGGGGGGATCCCACATCCCTTGAAAGAGATATTCCAAGTCTCTTCCTCTCCATATAAATAGAGGGGCATGCCAAGACTTTATTTGTTCATTCTCTCTTTCTTATTCTTACTCCTTGTAAGAGTCAACTCGTGTAACGAGACCTTAGGAGTTCAAATCCCTTTACTATTTGGTTTGTGGGTGTGAGCTATTAGAGGTACTCTCGCTTGAGTACTTGCCTCCAAGTTCGACCAAAGTGGTATGTGTGTAAGTAATTCGATTTTCTCAAAGGTTAGTATATTCTTATTTATTTATTTATTTATTTTAAGCTGCTTTTATTTATTAGGTTAAGATCCTTTAGAGTTTAGTTTTCTTTCTGCCCTAGATTAATTGTTGTTTCCGCTTTATGTAATCTAGTTAGGGTATAGAAAACCCATTAGTGGCATTAGAGCCTTAACTTAATTCTATTAGCACTTAATTATCTATCAGTGGATTGTTAACATGTGATAAATATAAATAATTAAATATTAAGTTATTGTCTTGTGATCATTGAATGTTAATATGAATTTACATTTTAGAACCTTTTATTCTGAATTGTTTAAAATATACCCCTAAAATTTTAAAATGTTTAAAATAGAACCCAAAACTTTAAAATGTTTAATAGAAACTTTATACATATTATAATTGCTATATTGTATATGTATCATTAAATCTAAATACATCGTTAGTCAATTGATAAATCGGCTCACCCATAGTGAACAAACTATAAGAGAGGTATATGTATCATTAAATCTAAATACATCGTTAGTCAATTGGGTTTTTAATATGCTTCGCGCTGAACCGCTTCTCCGCTTCTTTGTGCGTTTAATGGAGCTACCAAGAACTTTTGATAGGATGGTGTCAAGATTAAAAGTATTAATTTAAAAGTACTAAAACAAAATTCCCGCTTTAGATATAGCAAATATGAATAGTATGTTAACCTATGAAAACCGCACATCTCTTATATGGGCTGTTAATGGAGTGCGTGTGGTTTACCGACACATTAATAAGAGAACATAAGTGAGAGGTGATGTGGGACTCGCGATTCTCGAGCAGACTCGAACCGCGAGCCACGCGGGTTTTTGCATGGTTAAATTCACCATCTTATTCATGATCCTTAGCATCCCAGTCATGAATAGTAAATGAGCATATCCGAGATTAACATGACATTGATCAAAATTAATGAATCTCAAAAGAACTAGGAATTTTTGACAAAGACATTGTCTACCTAAAATAAACTCGTGATATGATTACGGCAACCCTCTTCATAAACGAATCTAAACTATGGATCCTAGCCTTAATTTAAAATTGGGTAATTAATTAATGTATATTCTAACTAAAACGGTTTTATCTTATAGATGTCTTCTGAAAATGATGTCAATCCTCCCACTCCCAATCCCGCACATAACACAAACTTCTCATTACTCTCAGTTCTTGGGAGGGAAAGACTCATCGGTCCTAACTATATGGACTGGATGCAAAACCTTAGGTTCACCCTAAGGTACGAGAACAAAGAGTATGTTCTCGATGAGCAAATTCCCACAATCGATGATGATTCAACCTAAGAAGATATTGAAGCTCACCAAAAGCACTATGATGATGCAAACAAAGTGTCATGCATCATGGCATCTTCCATGAGCCCTGAACTGCAAAAGACTTTTAAGAACACTTGGGCTTATGAAATAAACCAATAGCTCAAAGAAATGTTTCAGGCAAAGGCAAACAAGAAACGCCTTGATGTTGTTAAATCCCTCATGGCTTGCAAACCAAAACCTGGAGCCTCTATTTGTGCTTTCGTTTTAGAGATGGAAGGGTACTTTGACATATTGGAATCTCTGAACATGGTGTTCGATACTGAGCTTTCTATCAACATAATCTTATCCAGTCTGTCAGCTTATTACAATCAGTTTGTGCTCTCGTATCAAATGGATAGGAAAGAGACCTCAATAATGAAACTCTATAGCTTGTTGCAAACCGTTGAGCAAGGGATCAAGAAAATTGATGTGCCCTCTACTTCAATAGCTCCTGTGTTGATTGTTAGTCATAATGCAAAAAAAAGAAAGACTTCTCATTCTAACTGGAAAGGAAAGGCAGCAAAAGAAAAGTCCGATCGTGGGTCTAAGAGATAGGTTGAATCTGAGATTGCACATACAAGCGATCCAAAGGAAGCAGTGTGCTTCTACTGCAATACAAAAAGGCATTGGAAGCGTAGCTGCCCAAAATATCTGAAGGACCTCAAAGACGGAAAGGTCGAAAAGGGTAGTCACTCAGGTATGTTTATGATCGAACTCCACAATACTACAACTTTGGATTTGTGGGTCCTGGATATAGGGTGTGGTACTTACATTTTCACTGTTTTGCAGGGTCTAAAGAAAAGTAGGAGGTTGAAGCATGGAGAGCTCAACTTAGTAATGGAAAACAGGAAAATCACGCCTATGACAAGGATTAGAAAGTACGAGCTCATGCTGAAGTCTGGAGTTATGATAAATTTAAATAATTACTGTTATTCGTCAGAAATGACAAGAAACATTATTTCATTTCATGATTTGTTTAAGGATGGTTATAAAATTTCATTTGATAATGAGAATAGAGATATTTTGGTTTATTCAAATGGTTGTTTTATGTTTAAAGCTTCTCCTTATAAAGGCATATATGAAAATGTTGAATGTATTAGTCATAATGGCAATGTGATTTTAAATGTTGGTTCGTCTAATGAGCTTGATAAATCAAAATTATGGAATTCCCATCTTGGGCACATAAACAAGAAACGCATCGCCCAACTCTAAAAGGATGGAGTGTTGCAGTCATTCGACTTCAAATTGGATGATGTATGCGAGTCTTGCTTATTGGGCAAGATGAATAAATCACCATTCACAGGATCGTGTGAAAGAGGTGAAGGATTATTGGACTTAGTACACACAGATGTGTGTGGACCATTCCGATCTGCCACAAAAGATGGAAAACGCTACTACGTTACGTTTACTGATGATTTCAGTAGATATGGATATGTTTATCTGATTAAACATAAGTCAGATACCTTTGAAGTATTCAAAAGGTATCAAAATGAGGTAGAGAACCAATTGGGCAGAAAGATAAAGGTACTCCAATCCGATAAGGGAGGAGAATACCTTAGTATCGAATTTTTCGATCATCTTAAAAACTTTGGTATAGTTTCACAGTTAACTCCTCCTAGAACACCACAACTAAATGGAGTTGCTGAGAGGAGAAATAGAACCTTGTTAGACATGGTTCGATCTATGATGAGTCGAGCAACACTTCCAATAAGCTTCTGGGGTTACGCATTAGAGACAGCCGCCCATATCTTAAATCTTATACCCACTAAGAAGGTTTCGAAGACACCTTTTGAGATGTGGAAGGGAAAACGTCCTTCTCTTGGGCACATCAAAATATAGGGTTGTGAGGTTTTCGTTAGACGAGAAGCTCAGGACAAACTAGAAGCCAGATCTGAAAAGTGTCTTTTCGTCGATTATCCAGAAGAGTCATTTGTATATTTGTTTTACAAACCCAAGGATAATGTGGTATATGTAGCTCGAAGAGGAGTGTTCCTTAAGAGAGAAATGATATCTAAAGAGGACAGTGGGAGTAAGATAGATCTTGAAGAAATTCAAGAGTCTACCAATGAAGAACCTATAGTGAACACTAACACTCAACAAGAGGTGGTGACACCTGTTAAGCCTGATGATATATCTTTACCCATTCACAGAACAAGTGGTAGAGTAAGCAGCCTCCTCAGTTCTACTATGGTTTTCATATTGAAGAGGACAAGATTAGTGATAGTACACTAAGTGAATTAGATGAGCCTGCTAACTACAATGAAGCGACGGCAAGCCCTAAGGCTGCTAAGTAGAAGGAAGCTATGAAAAGCGAGATTCAGTCTATGTATGACAACCAAGTTTGGAATTTGGTTGACACTACACTCGGTCTTAAGATGGTGGGATGTAAGTGGATCTTCAAGAAGAAGATAGACATGGATGGTAAAGTACACACGTATAAAGCTAGGTTGGTAGGGAAGGGTCATACTAAAAACCACGGGATTGATTATGAGGAAACATTCTCACCAGTAGCTAAAATAAAGTCAATTAGGATCAGTGTTGCAAAACAAGGTCTACAAGGACAATTAATCGCTAACTAGACGCTACAAGGCCACCAACCTTGCCTATTAATGTAAGAGGGTCAAACAAATAGGTCAACCATGGTCAACGACGATCAATGGTGGTCAAACTTGCCAGAAACCTTCTAATCTTGCCAGAAGTATCTAAAACTCACTGTAAACTTGTTTTGATCACTTATATTATCTGTTTAAATCTATTACAAGTTGTTTTTTAGAAAAAAACTTGCCAATAATATCTAAAACTCGACAGAAATACATAAAACTTGCCAAAAATACCCAAATTTTACCAAAAATGCCAATCCGAGTTATCGCCAATTAATTATGCCTTGACCGATTACAAGCTGCAAGGTGGTCGACCACCCGGCTAAAGATTCATGATTTTTGCAACCTTGATTAGGATAATGCTTGCCATAAATGCGTTTCATGATTATGAAATATGGCAGATGGATGTCAAGACCGCTTTCCTTAACGGAAAACTAATAGAGGATGTGTTTCTGGCACAACCAGAAGGTTTTGAAAATGAAAAGTATCCTAAAAGAGTGTGCAAGCTTCAAAAGGCCATTTATAGACTTAAACAGGCTTCTCATACCTGGAATCTCTGCTTTCATGAGAAAGTCACACAGTTTTGATTTTCTAGAAGCGAAGATGAGTCCTATATATATGTCAAAGTTAGTGGGAGTGTTGTAGTCTTCCTGGTATTATATGTGGATGATATACTACTCATAGGAAACGATATCCCAACGTTACAAAGTGTAAAATACTGGTTGAGGAAATGTTTCACTATGAAAGATTTAGAAGATGCATCATATAATTCCTTTGGTATTAGATTGAGCGATGGTCAAAAAGTCTTAAAGGACTTAAGTCAGGACACGTACTTTGATTAAAATTTTGAAAAGTTCCAAATGGAGAATTTAAGAAGGGTAATCCTACCTTTACATTATGCATAAAGATTCGTAAGGATCTATGGGTTCGCATAAACTGTGATGAAGAACTGGACAAAATGAGTCGAGTCCCATATGCTTCGGCTATAGGATCGATCATGTATGCCATGACGTGTACAAGGCCTGATGTCTCCTTTGCTTTGAGCATGGTGAGTCGACATCAGCAGAATCCTGGCGAAGGTCATTGGACAGCTGTAAAGAATATTCTTAAGTATTTAAGAAATACTAAAGACAGGTTCTTAGTTTATGGTGGAGAAGAAGAACTCAGAGTGACTGGTTATTGTGATGCAAGTTGGCAAACAGATAAAGATGATAGTCGTTCACAGTCTGGTTGGGTATTCTTGCTGAATGGGGGAGCGGTGACATGGAAAAGTTCAAAGCAAGATACAGTGGCAGACTCCACATGCGAGTCCGAGTATATTGCAGCTTGTGAGGCTTCAAAGGAAGCTATCTGGATGAAGAATTTCATTGGAGATCTTGGAGTTGTTCCAACAGTACAAGACCCCATTGAAATATTCTGTGATAATGAGAGTGCAGTCGCCTTGACTAAAGAACCCAAGGATCACGGAAAGTCAAAGCATATTGAAAGAAAATACCATTTTGTTCGAAGCAAAGTAGAAGAAGGACACGTGATTGTGAAGCACATACGATCAGAGGATAATCCAGCTGATCCATTCACAAAGGCATTGGCTAAGTCCAGACACGATGAACATGCTAGGAGCATAGGATTGAAAGATAATATAAAGTTTTAGTTGTTAGTTTGAATTTGAAACATTATAAACAATGATTGATATTGTAATGGATTTGGTGATTAAATTATGGAGATTTGTTTATTTGCATGTGTGCTACCATTTACTATTATTTATCATTGTGTTTCATTTTTTTCATGTTTAGAACCTACTTCTTGAGTACTTAGTTTACTCAAACCTCCTCAGTCGTTCATACTACATGAAGTAAGTATTGATTTAAGACTGTCATGGAGTGTTAGTAGATTGTCTATAAAGATTAAACATAGCATAGAGAATGCTGCAACACTCATGAGTACTTAATGGGAATTAAGTATAGGAGAAACCCGTACTTAGAGAGATTACTTTATGGATTAATATCATGAGTTATTCTAAGATGATAATATCCTCTATTCTTAAAATGGAGATACATCGAGTTTCTAGTTTTTCAAGTCTGTTACACTTTAGTTTATTCAAACGCTGCACGTAAATGCCAGTTATAAAGGATATGCTAGGTATGACATGATGAGTTGACTAGTTCTATGTATTCAAAGTTTATTTGTTCCTTTTGCCTAAATGGGAAAGCGATATCTATGGGCCCCTTGATGATTAGATGTTGACTTAAGTGTGCCAGGCCTGGCTGGGACTAAATTGATGTGTTCAATTTAGTAGTCTCATATAGTCAGATAATTAAAAATTGGGAAACATAATGTTGAACCTAGAAATTGATTAAAATCTAAGGGCTGTCTTTAAGGTATGATTCAGAGTTTGGCAGTTGCATTGAATGGAACTCTCTGCTTAGTTAATCAGGATAGACTTAGACCAATTATAGTTGATGACTTGTCCAAGTGGTAGACTGTTGGATTTAGTGTCCAAGTTCATAACTAATTGGTAAGACTGTCGTTAAAAGTAGAGTCCTTTTTGGGTTGCCCTCAGTGAACCATTAAGAAAAATAATAAAGGACAGATAATATTAATTGGAATTAATATTATATGTATAATTAATTGGTTTATTAATTTATCAATATTGGTAAATTAATTAGAAGCTAATTATAAAGAAGCATGGGCTGTGTATGAACTAATACAAGGTATGTTAAGTTGAACGGGCCGGGAAGACCCATAAGGGACCCATGGGACGTTTTTTGGGGGAATCCCACATCCCTCTAAAGAGCTATTCCAAGTCCCTTCCTCTCAATATAAATAGAGGGGCATGCCAAGGCTTTATTTGCTCATTCTCTCTTTCTCATTCCTACTCCTTGTAAGAGTCAACTCGTGTAACAAAACCTTAGGAGTTCAAATCCCTTTTCTCTTTGGTTCGTGGGTGTGAGCTATTAGAGGTACTCTCGTTTAGTACTTGCCTCCAAGTTCGACCAAGGTGGTCTGTGTGTGAGAAATCTGATTTTCTCAAAGGTTAGTATTTTCTTATTTATTTATTTCTTTTAAGTTGCTTTTATTTATTAGGTTGAGATCCTTTAGGGTTTAGTTTCTATCTTGCCCTAGATTAATTGTTGTTTCTGCTTTATGTTAATCTAGTTAGGGGATAGAAAACCCATCAATTAGGTGTTATTTAATACACCTTTTCAGGGTCATTTAACCCCCAAAATCATGCAAATATGCCCAAAATACGTGCTTAATCATTTCTTTTTGTTATTTTAGCATTTGGAAGGCATTTGGAGAAAATAAACATGACTTGGACTCAATTTGGGAAGAAACGGGACAAGATTGCAACTCTACATGAAGATGATGAAGAATTGGCATACAATGCGTGGAGACGGCGTCACAAATTCTTGTGACGGCGTCAAAGTGATCAAGAGACGACGTCAGAGCCTTTTGTGACGACGTCTGAGTAGCCGACATAGAGAAGCCCGAAGAAGATTCTACGGGTTTACGGCGTCACAATTAACAAGCGACGTCGTCGCGACTTAATTCTTATATATACAAACCCTAGTTTTTGTGTTTTGTGTGGAAAACTTGGAGGAACAATTTTATACTTAATAGCATCTGTTCTTAGATGAATTTTAGGGTTTCTAACCCTATTGTACTCATCATTACTCCATGTTTTATTGAAGTGAAGTTCCTTTATCTCTTTAATCTTTCAATATGTCTATGTATTGTTTGATTAATTGTTCTCCGCTTTCAATAAACATGCTTGACTAGATTTAATTTGTGTTTGCTTATGATTTCATGAAACCTAGTTGTTTATCTTGTATTATTTCTTCTTGTTAATGATGTGCGCATTAGGCTATAGAAAACTAGCTTCTTAATTGCACAGCGAAGACGTCTAGGGAAACGCGGCTAGGTTATATGATACCCACACAATAGTCTTCATACTACCTTGCCATTTGGGTGGATCCCGAGTTAGGTGTTTAATTATATTAGATACTTACACATTCCATTACGGGGGTGACGGGTAATAAAACAAGAGACGACAACTAGGGAGTAGTGCATGATTAGGTAAACACATTTGTTTAACCATAAGAGTTTTCCATCACATTTACTCTTCTTGCAATTAGAATAGAATTAGGAGTAGTTTAGTTTAATCAAAACCTCCTTCAAACCTGAGATTTTACTTGCTTTCATAAAATATAAAAATACAAAAATACTCTTCTCTTAACCTCTAGACCCTAGTGACCATACAATTCGAGCCTACCCAAACTATTCCCCTAGAGAACGATAATAACACCCGAGTCTTGACTATACTACACTACAACGGTTAGGTACACTGCCTAGGAGGGTTGTGAAACTTTGGTTTTTAATCACCCGCACATCAAGTTTTTGGCGCCGCTGTCAGAGAATAGTCTAGGTTTCGGATTCTATCTAGCTTAGGTCTACTCACTAGATTTCTATCAAGTGAGATTTTTATTTTCTCTTTATTAGCTTTCTCGTATTCTATCTTTTTCTTCGTCCCTTTTATTTGTAAACCTACTTTTTCGTTGAACACCATGGAAAACGAAAATCCACCCCATACTTTAGGAGATTATTCCCGACCTAGCCACGAGGGCTATCAAAACACCATTGAGCTCCTCGATGGGAACAATGCGGTGCCTCTACTATCCGACACCATCCGATTGGTTCAAAACGGATGCTCATTCCACGGACTTCGGTCCGAGGATCCA
The DNA here is from genome assembly GCA_026074375.1 of Tanacetum coccineum. Lineage (NCBI taxonomy): Eukaryota > Viridiplantae > Streptophyta > Magnoliopsida > Asterales > Asteraceae > Tanacetum > Tanacetum coccineum. Next base: position 4,320 of record BQNB010169649.1, on the reverse strand, counting down.
AATCAACATCTTAAGGATTTTCTAAAAATTGTAGACTCTCTTGACCTTAATGTTGAAAATAAGGAAAGAACGCGATTGCGTTTATTTTAATTTTCCCCTCATGATCAAGCTAGCAATTGGCTTGAACGTCTTCCCGCGGGATCCATCTCCACTTGGGAGGATCTCACTACCCGTTTCCTTGCTCAATTCTTTCCACCGGGAAGAACTGCTAAACTCCGAAATGACATCTTGATGTTCCAACAACATCAAGGTGAATCTCTTTCCGAAGCATGGACTCGTTTCAAGGACTTACTTCAAAAAGTCCCTCGTCATGGTATCGATCTTTGGCTCAAAGTCCAAATCTTTTATGACCATGTCTATCCCGCCACAAGGCGAACCACCAATCAATTGGTCGGTGGTAAGCTACGTGACAAAAACTCCGAGGAATCTTGGGCACTTATAGAGGACCTCACCCTCTATGATAACAAAGGTTGAAATGACCCAAGAAACTTCGCTAAACCGGTCAAGGCAATCTCTTTGCCTCAAGATGTCCCAAATGCATCCGACCGTCGTCTCATTGAGCTTGAAAATCAAGTCCAACGCTTGATGGAAGCTCATCTTGCTCCTCAACCATCCGTTTAAGTGAACAAAATGGCTTCTTCATGTGAGATTTGTAGTAGTCCTCACGTCACTCAATATTGCATGGAAAATCTCGAGCAAGCTTTTGTTGATTATGCATCCTCGCATAACAACAAAGTGGGAAGTAAGCCGTTCACTACTAACCAAGGACCAAGAAATTTTAAGGAAGCAACTAGTGCTTGGAAGGATAAACCAAACTTTAATTGGGCACGAACTCAAAACTTCACAAGTCCCCGAAATGGCTCATTCTCAACATACACTTCCAACATACCCACGGACCCTTCAATTATCAATCAAGACTTGAAAGGGTATTGTCTGAATTTGATTCTCATCAAAAAGGAAGATTGTCTAGTCTTGGGACCCAACTCAAGCAATAACAAGATGAAGTAATCAACAAAATCAACACATTATGGAAGGTCTGTTAGCCTTTATTTTATTAAGTTTAACAAGAATGTTATCGGTCTTATAAAGTCAAACTAGGTCTTGTACTGTAATAGGCTAGTCGGGTTCAACGGGCTTGGATTGTAAACTAATATTGTCTGTGTTTCAGGCTCAAAGCCCAAGTTATGCCAAGCCCGACCCAAGTTACAAGCCCACACGCCTACTAGAAAGGCTTGGGTATAAAAGAAACCCTCTCCACACATGGAGAGGGTGTTGGTTGCATTTGTCACATTTGTAATCCACCACTTTCTCTCTATAATCTAACTTTCCTAGTTCTTTTCTCTCTTCCTTTTCTTTCTTTCATTTGGCCGGCTTATTAAGAGCTTATTCAGGTTTCCTTATTAGTTGTGAAGGATTAATATAAGACCAACAGAAGCATTACTTTTCATTAGTTAGGCTCTAAATTTAAAGTGAGCTACAATTTTACTTTTTAGGTGTAATTAATCGTTTAAATTTTTGATTAACTACATGACGTGATATGTCCCAGCTTAAAAGATTAAAACTTCAAAAGAAAAGTTAGGACTC